>PVJS01009572.1:0-28491 GCA_004027185.1 Glis glis
TCTTTTTTTTTTTTTTTTGCGGTTCCGGGGATTGAACCCAGGGGCGTTCTACCTCCGCGCTACACCCCCAGCCCTATTTTTTATTCTTTATTTTGAAACGGGGTCTCACTAAGTTGTGGAAGGCCTCACTAAGTAGCGGAGGCTGACTGCGAGCCTGCAATCCTCCTGGCTCAGCCTCCCAGGTAGTGGGATTACAAGTATGTGCCACCACGCGCGGCTTCTCTTTTTTTTTTTTTTTGAGATAGGATCTCACTAAACTGCTGAAGTTGGCCTTGAACCAGAGATCCTCCAGTCTCAGCCTCACAAGTAGTGGGATTACAGATGTGTGCCACTGCACACACCTGTAAATATAAATAATATCTACCATCTTAACCACCTGTAAAATATTAATAATTTTATTTATATTTTACAGACACACACCTGTAAAATATAAATATATAATAAACATAATTTGCACACACCTGTGAAATATAAATAATATTTACCATCTTAACCATTTTTTTTTTTTTGCGATACCGGGGATTGAACCCAGGGGCGTTCTACCTCCGCACTACACCCCCGGCCTTATTTTTTTATACTTTATTTTGAAACCGGGTCTCACAAAGTTGCGGAGGGCCTCACTAGGTAGAGAGAGAGAGAGAGACAGGGAGAGAGAGAGAGAGAGAGAGAGAGCGAGCGCTGAGGCTGGCCGTGAACCTGGATCCTCCGGTCTCCGCCTCCCAAAGTACTGGGATTACAAGTGTGCGCCACCACGCCCGGCCCATTTTAACCATTTTAAAGTATACAGTTCTAAGCTGGGCATATATACATAGAACTCTTTTCATCTTTTTTTTGTGGGGTAGGGTACTAGAGATTGAACCCAGGGGCATTCTACCTCTGAGCTACACCCCCAGCCTTACTTTATTCTTTCTTTATTTTTTTTTTTGCAGTACCAGGGATTGAACGCAGGGGTGTTCTACCTCCGCGCTACGCCCCCGACCCTATTTTTTATACTTTATTTTGAAACCGGGTCTCACGAAGTTGCGGAGGGCCTCACTAAGGAGAGAGAGAGAGAGAGAGAAAGAGAGAGAGAGAGCTAAGGCTGGCCGTGAACCCGGATCCTCCGGTCTCCGCCTCCCAAAGTACTGGGATTACAAGTGTGCGCCACCACGCCCGGCTATTCTTTATTTTTTATTTTCAAACAGGATCTAAGTTGTAGAGGGTCTCCCTAAGTTGCTAAGACTGGCTGCAAACCTGTGACCTTCCTGTGTCAGCCTCCCAAGTACTGGGATTACAGGCATGTGCCACCATGTCTGGCATAATTTCCTTCTTTTTAATGCTGAATCATATTTCATTGTACATATATACCAATTTGTTTATTCATTCATTGATGGACACTTGGGTTGCTTCTACCTCTTGGCTACTGTGCATAAAACTGAGGTGAACATGGGTATGCAAAAACAATTTCTTTTTTTTTTGCGGTACTGGGGATGGAACCCAGGGGCATTCTACCTCTGAGCTATACCCCCAGCCCTATTTTTCATTCTTTATTTTGAATCAGGGTCTCACTAAGTTGCAGAGGGCCTCACTAATTAGCTGAAGCTGGCCGTGAACCTGGGATCCTCCTGTCTCAGCCTCCCAAGTACTGGGATTACAAGTGTGCACCACCACACCTGGCCAAAACAATTATTTATTTGTTTATTTATTTATGCATTGTAATCATACATCTTGATGGGTTTCAGGGTGGTAGAAGTATACATGCACACATCGGTCAATTAGCCCTCCCCCAATTCCCACTCCCATTCCCTCCTTCTCGTGCTCAGCATAGTAGTTGACTTGGTAAGCTTGTGTATGTACATCCTGTGCATTAGCGTGTTTCCCTCTTCCCCCCTCTCCTCCCCCTCAGTTAGGTCGCCTTCTTCACTCATCTAAGGCTTTCTCCAACTTTGTCTGGAGTCCCTCCTATATCCTATTCCCCCTAGCTTCTGCATATTACGGAGAGCATCCAACTTTTCACTTTTTGTGTCTGACTAATCTCACTTAACATAATGTTCTCTAATTCTGTCCATTTCCCTGCAAATGACATAATTTTGTTCTTCTTTATGGCTTCGTAAAACTCCATTGTGTACATATCCCATAGTTTTGTAATCCACTCATCTGTTGATGGACATTTTTTTGGCAGCTACTCCTCTGTTAGAGGACTAATATCTAGAATATACAGAGAACTCAAGAAACTCACTGCTAAAAAACAAACAACCCAATCAAAAAATGGGCAAGTGAACTAAATAGATACTTCATAAAAGGAGAAATACAAATGGCCAATAAATATATGAAAAATGTTCAACATCATTAGCAATCAGAGAGATGAAAACCAAAAGCAATTTTTAAGATTCTGCTTTTGATTCTTTTGGATATATACTCAGGAGGAATTGCTGGATCATAATTTTTTTGTGTGTATGGCACTGGGGATTGAACCCAGAGGCATAATACCACTAGGCTATACCTCAACCCATTTTTATTTTGAAACATGGTCTTGCTAAGTTGCCCAGGCTGCCTTGAACCTCTGATCCTCCTGTCTCAGCCTCCCAAATATTTGAAGTATTGAGATTACAGGCATGTGCTCCTATGCTACACTGCATGTGAAGGTTTCATTATACATACATACATATCACATTGTCCTCGCTGAGGGTTTTTTTTTTTTTTTTGGTGGTACTGGGGATTGAACCCAGGGGCATTCTACCTCTGAGCTACACCCCAGCCCTATTTTATTTTTCTTTTGAAACTGAGTCTGGCTAGGTTGATGAGAGTCTCCCTACTTGCCGAGGCTGTCCTTGAACCTGCTATCTTTCTGTCTCAGCACTAGGATTACAGGCATGTGCCACCATGCCCAGCACCATGTTGAGGTATTTTAAATTCCCTGTATACCTGTAACAACAAAAAAATAGAATTGGGTTCACAGAATAGCTACTATTTATTTATTTATTTATTTTTGTATGTGGTACCAGGGATGGGACCCAGGGGCATTGTACCTCCGAGCTACAACCCCAGCCCTATTTTTTATTCTTTATTTTGAAACAGGGTCTAAGTTGCAGAGGGCCTCACTAAGTAGCTGAGGCTGACCGCGAACCTGCTATCCTCCTGTCTCAGCCTCCCACATACTGGGATTACAAGCATGTTATACCATGCCTGGCTAATAGCTACTATTTTTTATTTTAATGGGTCCTACCTAACAGCTGTTTAAAATGGTTATACCTTAGCCAGGAGTGGTGGCACACGATTGTAATCCCAGAAACTGGGAGGCTGAGACAGGAGGATCACAGGTTCACCGCCAGTTTCAGCTACTTAGTGAGGCCCTCCGCAACTTAGCAAGACCCTGCTTCAAAATAAAGAATAAAAAATAGGGCTGAGGGTTTAGCTCAGAGATAGAATGCCCCTGGGTTCAATCCCCAGTGCCACAAAAATAAATAAATAAAATGGTTATACTTAGCCAGAGTGGTGGTGCACGCTTGTAATCCTAGTACTTGGGAGGCTGAGACAGGAGTATCACAGGTTTGTGGCCAGCCTCAGCTACTTAGTGAGGTCCTTTGCAACTTAGTGAGATCCTGTTTCAAAATAAAGAATAAAAACTAGGGCTGGGGGTGTAGCTCAGAGGTAGAATGCCTCTGGGTTCAATCCCCATTATCGCAAAAAAAAAAAAGTTATACCTATTTTCACTTGTACCAGCATGATGTGGGTACCCATTTCCCCACACTTTTGTTGTATGTATGTTGGAAAATCTTCTATCAGTTGTTATTTGGGAGAGGGGAGTATCTTGCATAGAGGTCTGTAATTTTAATATATTTGAATTTATATATGTTAGATTCTGCTTCTTATTGAAGAATATTATCTAAAGATTTTATTTTATTTTATTTTATTTTTTTGCGGTAACGGGGATTGAACGCAGGGGCATTCTACCTCTGCGCTATGCCCCCAACCCTATTTTTTATACTTTATTTTGAAACCGTGTCTCACAAAGTTGCGGAGGGCCTCACTAAAGAGAGAGAGACAGAGAGACAGAGAGAGAGAGAGAGAGAGAGAGAGACAGAGAGCTGAGGCTGGCCGCGAACCCGGATCCTCCGGTCTCCGCCTCCCAAAGTACTGGGATTACAAGCGTGCACCACCACGCCTGGCTTATCTAAAGATTTTAAACTTTTCTTTTTCTAATATTTCATAGTTATTAACAAAAAAGTTTAGATCTTTCATCTACTTTAAATATATTCTCAAAACAAAAAATAACAAGACAATAATAAAAAAGAAATACACTTGCATGAATCATGTGAAATAGGAATCTAAGTATTTTTCTCAAATGGATACCTACCTTGCCATTGTAATAATAGTCACTACCATTTATTGAACAATATTTGCTTGGGCCAGGAACTATTCAATTTGAACTCACCTTATCAGGCTTGTTTTGAGGATTAAACAAAACATTTTAAGGGGAAAATAAGGAAGGTATCAAGTGGTTGCCTAATTCATACAGACAGTAATTGGTGGAATCAGGATTCTAACACAAACAGAATGACTTCACACTGTTTGGCCTTCTAATATAATTTTTTCCCCACAGATTTGAAATACCACTTTTTTAATATACCAAATTCACATAAATACATAGGTTTATTTATAGACTTTCTACCATGTTTCAATGATTTGTCTATTCCGATCATGTTATTTACCTGCTTACAACTTTAATCTTATTTTTTTTTTTTGCAGAACTGGGAATCGAACCCAGGGGCATTCTACCTCCGAGCTCTACCCCCAGCCCTATTTTGTGTTCTTTATTTTGAAACAGGGTCTCACTAAGTTGCGGAGGGCCTCACTAAGTAGCTGAGGCTGGCTGTGAACCTAGATCCTCTGGTCTCCACCTCCCAAGTACTGGGATTACAAGCCTGCGTCACCATGCCTGGCTGCTTACTACTTTAATAACATCTTACTGACCTTAGGATCAAGTTGAAACTCTTCAGCCTGCCATAAAAAGCACCCCTCTCTTCCACCTCCTACCTTTGGTGTCTCAGACATGGGTACACACCGATCTCCCCATGGTTTTCTATGTTCTAGTCATAAACATTCCTGGCAGTTACCTGAACAGGCTAAGCACCTTCATACCATGCAACACTCATGTTTCCATGTTCGTGCTGCCTCCTGTGCTCCATTCACTGGCAAGCATCATTCATCTTTTTTTTTTTTTTCGCGGTACCAGGGATTGAACCCAGGGGTGTTCTACCTCCACGCTACACCCCCGGCCCTATTTTTTATACTTTATTTTGAAACCGGGTCTCATGAAGTTGCAGAGTCTCACTAAGTAGAGAGAAAGAGAGAGAGAGAGAGACAGGGAGAAAGAGAGAGAGTGAGAGAGCTGAGGCTGGCTGCGAACCTGGATCCTCCAGTCTCCGCCTCCCAAAGTACTGGGATTACAGGTATGCACTGCTACGCCCAGCTGCACCTATTCATCTTTAACTCAAACATCTCAAACATTGCTATTTCTAGCTTTTCCTCCTTCTCAATTGCAAGGAGAAAGAAACCATTCTTCTTTTATGTCCACAACTTAGCCCTGATACTTTTTACGGTAGCACTGCTATTTTACTGTTTTTGTTCATTTTACATGTTTTTCTCTTTTGCCCTATTAGTGTCTTGAGGGAAGGACCATATCTTATTAAATACCTGGTGTAAACTTAATAAATATTTGTTGAGGAAATCAAATTATGTGACTAATCATCAGAACATCTGATTTATAAAAAATGCAACACATTTTTATTTATTTATTTAAAAAAAATTTTTTTTTTTTTTTGTGGTACTGGGGGTTGAACCCAGGGGCATTCTACCACTGAGCTACACTCCCAGCCCTATTTTTTTTATTCTTTAGTTTGAAACAGAGTCTAACTAGGTTGCGGAGGGCCTCACTAAGTAGCTGAGGCTGGCCGCAAACCCGGATCCTCCGGTCTCAGCCTCCCAAGTACTGGGATTACAAGCGTGCGCCACCATGCCTGGCTGCAACAAATTTTTAAATGAGACAAAATATTTTCAAAAAGTGAGTGTATTTAACCATAATCAGCTCATAATAGAGCAAATGAATGAGAAGAATAATAATCCATGCTATATAGCATGTTTAGTGAACTGGAACAGAGAAAGTTCGTTGAAGGAAGGCAGAGGAACTTTGTCTTGTAAGAATTAGAACCGAGGGGCTCCATAATCATCTGGCATCCGCTCAATGTTGTACCTGGTTAGGACAGAAAATCAACACTGGTGACAAAGGTGGGTACAGAACCCATCTAAGAACTCATCCTTTTCTCACTGGGACACTCTTACCCCCTCTGTAAATCCTTTTTGTCAGTGGGAATATTTTAGAGGAACCTCATAATGAGTGATTTAATAGCAAAATGCTGACTGTAATATGATATCTTTATTCTTCAAATTCACAGTTCGCAAGTGGGAGAATTAGGATCTGACTGAGTCCAGGGCTCAAATCCTTAGCCCATATTACCAAACATCCAAGAAGGAAAAAGAATAACCTTTTTTAAAAAAATTATTTATTTTTTGGTGCTGGGGGTTGAACCCAGGGGCATTCTACCTCTGAGCTACACCCCCAGCCCTATCTTACTTCTTATTTTGAAACAGGGTCTAAGTTGCAGAGGGCCTCACTAAGTAGCTGAGGCTGGCTGCAAACCTGTGATCCTCCTGTCTCAGCCTCCAAGTACTCGGATTACAAGTGTGCCCCACCACGCCTGGCTCTTCCCCCTCTGTGAATCCTTTTCGTCAGTGGGAACATTTTAGAGGAACCTCATAATGAGTGATTTAATAGCTGACCTGACCTCACTTTTAATTGATTTCAACTATATCCCTCTAATTACTTTCCCCAGAGCAATCTCTCACCTATGGTTAGAAATGTACATGATAGGAACTCCTGGGATCTTGCGGATTCTTCGTTTAAGGTCACGGTCAACTGTAGCCACGATGTAACACTTGTGCTGAAAGAGACACCCATTGATGTTTACATAGAGCTCTCTGAGTATACTTAATAACTACTGGAAAATGGCACACCCATGACTAGTCTGAAGAATCATTAATTAATTTTCACAGGTACCGAGCAAAAGGAAGACTGCAACAATTTGTTGAGTAGTTACTATAATCTAGGAGCTCCTATTTATAAAATATATGACAATCTGCCTGGACTGAATGTCATCCTAAAAATCTTGATGGGGAGAAGGTAAAAACCTGTTTATAAGTTGCAAACTGTTTTCTTTTCTTTTCTTTTGCAGTACTGGGGATTGAACCCAGGGGCATTCTACCTCTGAGCTACACCCCCAGCCCTATTTTTTATTCTTTATTTTGAAACAGGGTCTCACTAAGTTGCAGAGGGCCTCACTAAGTAGCTGCGAACCCGCATCCTCCAGTCTCAGCCTCCCAAGTACTGGGATTACAAGCGTGCACCACCACGCCCAGCTCTACAAACTGTTTTCTGTCTTCAAGTAGAAAAGACTTTCACATTTAGGGCAGACCATTCCTTAGTTTTGGGAAAATGCCCCACGGGACTCCATGCAAATGCTGAGTAGGTATCTTAGCCCACAGGGCACAGCTCTCTCCTTTCCCTGATATGGGCTTGGGTGTGCTCTGAGGCCTCTTAGTGGTAGAGGATAGAGGCTACCCACTGGGCTGGGAACCCAGAAGAAGATATCTAGGACCTGAAAGTTGAAACTTTTTTTGTACTTTACTTCTATTATTTATTTATTTATTTATTTATTCATTTATTCATTTATTTATTTATTTTGCGGTACTGGGGATTGAACCCAGGGGTGTTCTACCTCCGAGCTACACCCCTGGCCCTATTTTTTATCCTTTATTTTGAAACCAGGTCTCACGAAGTTGCGGAGGGCCTCACGAAGTTGCGGAGGGCCTCACTAGCTGAGGCTGGCTGCGAACCCGGATCCTCTGGTCTCCACCTCCCAAGTACTGGGATTACAAGCATGCGCCACCACGCCTGGCTTTATACTTTACTTCTGTTATATCCAAATCTCCACTGAGTTTCATAAAAAGTTGCAATGTGGTGCCAGCTGCACTGTAGGAAATTAAGAGAAATGCTGTCCCCACCCATGGGAAGAAGTGGCTAAAGTGACAGCAGAGTGGTCACCAGATGAAGATAATTATTCTCAGCAAAAGAGAGGCTTCTCTCTTTCTCTCTTTCTTTGCTGGTGATTGAACCTAGTTCCTGGTGCATGCTAGGTAAGCACTCTACAACTGAGCTACACCCCTAACCCGAGAGAGGATCTTATAAGGCAATCAGTAGCAGAAGTTCTTGTGGTGTTTGACAAGGGGGCCAGAATGGAACAATTCAAAACCTACTTATTCTAGAGTGTGTAGGCGACAGCACTGTGGGAGACTTTCAGATGTAACTGAAAAACATTTTTGGGTTAGGCATGGTGGAGAGGAACAAAATTCCTGCATGGTAAGGAAATGAAACCTTATTTTAGAATCACAGGGAGGTGGAATCTGACATATTATTATATCTACGTTAACTCACTTAAACCGTTTCACAGATTTATATAATAAAGAACCTGTAAATGTCCCAAATCGCATACCTAGTCAACATAGGTGCTGCTATCTGAAACCATGTTTCCTTCCCAAGCTTGTGCTCTGCCCAGTATGGTTAGAATATACATCTTCAATCCACTTTCTCAAGTAAATGAGGACACCTATGCTTTTTATCAAAGGATGCTATATAATTTTTTTTACAATTAATATTCCTAGATATTTTATTGACCATGAACATTCAGGAGACAATAATTTTGCTTTTTTAAAACACAAAGTAAACATTTAAAAACTGATCATACCTGAGTTACTCTTTGTACTAAGCAGTCATCTGCATAGGTTCCTTTGTGTGTACATGGTAATCGTTCAAACCGTGGGTCCTTGGCGATTCTGCAGGGTTATAAAAGTTATTAGGGTTATAAAGGTTATTAAAGAAAACATTCAAGCAATTGGATAATTTCCTGTGCCTCAATCAGTGAAATAAAAGCAATGTGGTCTATGTGTAGATTTTCAGGCACACTCTCCTCCGGAAGCTTATCCTCTACTTGGAAAGACAATTTACAGGGCAGGGAGTCAAAGCTTGATGGCTGATGACTGAATATGCCAGGGGTCATTATATCATCATGAAATTCTGAGTTGAAAGTGGTGGCACACACCTGTAATCCAGTACTTGGGAGGCTGATCGCAGGTTCGAAGCCAGCCTTAGCAATTTAGTGGGGCTCTTAGCAACCTAGTAAGACCCTGTTTCCAAATAAGAAATAAAATCGGGCTGGGGATGTAGCTCACATGTAGAATGCCTTTTGGGTTTAATCCCATTACCACAAAAAAACCCCTGCAAAATTCTGAATTAAAGCCAAAACTCAAAACCAAGTTAACTTTAATACAACCATTTCACTTTTAGAAAGTCATCTTACACAAATGTATTACTAGAAGATAGGTAAAAAGATGGTCACTAAAGGAGTTTATAATGTGAAAAACCAAAAATAATCTAAATATCCATCAACAAGGCAAAAGTTAAATATATTTTGTATCTCTAACCTATTAAAAAAAGTGAGGTAGAACTGTATGTATGAATGTGGAAGGACCCACACTAAACTGTTTAATAGAGCCGGGCGTGGTGGTGCACACTTGTAATCCCAGTACTTGGGAGGCTGAGACCGGAGGATCTGGGTTCGTGGTCAGCCTCAGCTACTTAGTGAGGTCCTCCACAAGTCAGTGAGACCCTGTTTCAAAATAAAGAATAAAAAATAGGGCTGGGAGTGTAGATCGGAGGTAGAATGCCCCTGGGTTCAATCCCCAGTACCGCAAAAAAAAAAAAAAACACAAAAAAACAAAAACTGTTTAATAAACAAAAGGGGCCACTGAAATATGTGTGTGTATATACATATACATGATTCAATAAGAAAATATAAATCCTTCTCTCTGATACTTTCTTTAGATTTGTATTTGCATATAAAAAGATCTGTAAAATATATATACTAACCCTTCTAAGTTGTTATTCTTGGGGTAGGAGAATAAACAAAGTATGAATGTGGAGAAGGATTTTTACTTTTTATTACCAGTATGTGTTTATATTATTCACCATAAAATTCAAATGTATCATTTTCATATAAATTTGAAAAAAGAAAACCCCCAACTCTGTGATTCCTAGAGCCAAGTTCTTTCTGTTACATAATGATGATGAGTCACTGAAATGAATTAAAAAAAAAAAACACAAGATAGCACACAGGTACCAAGTGTAACAAAAAATATTCCATATTGCAGAAGTTCAGTGCTGTGTCAATATTGGAAGGATATATTCAGAAAAAAAAAAGACATGGAGATGAAATAAAATGAAAATGAAAGAATGTACCAAGTCCAGTGTGGTGGCCCACCCTTGTAACCCCAATACTTAGAAGGCTGAGACAGGAAGATCCCAAGTTCAAGGCCAGCCTCAAAAACTTGAGGAGGCCCTTTGCAACTTAGTGAGACTCTGTTTCAAAATAAAATATATTAAAAAAAGGGCTAGCTCACCCCCAGAGGAAGAGCACCTCTGGGTTCAATGCTGGGTACAACAACAACAACAAAGAATGCACCAAGCAAAGTGAATGTAGCCATGTTCCAAACAGAGGACCAGCCATCTGTAAAATGGCTTGCTGATGTGCAGGGAAGAGTGAGCACATCTGGTGGGAACGCGTTCAGGGAGAAGAGGGTGAAAGGCTAGAAAGAGTCTCCAACGCCAAGGCTGAGGAGTGTGAGCTTCATGACCTAGGTGATGGGAGTTAGTAAAGATTTCTGAAGGACAGAGTGACATGAGCCAACACTGTCCTGGAAAGATAAGCAGCCTGGAAGGAAGACAGGCTGGTAGCCAAGAAATGAGGCAGTCGACGGTCTAGGACTTGGCTCTTTTGGCTCCCCTTTCACTTCTGGACTCATTCATCTCCTCCTTTCTACTGGCTCATCCAGAAACAGACCAACATGCTCTAATATCCACTCCATTTTAGAAAATGGGAAGAAATCTTTTCTCCCCTTTGGTTTATACCTCATTTGTTTTTCTTCACAGACAAACTTGATGCTTCTATTTTTTCCTCTCCCATTCTTTATTTTTTATTATTTAAAAAAATAATTGCCCAGCTGGGTGCCATTGGTGCATGCCTATAATCCCAGCAGTTGGGAGGCTGAGACAGGAGGATCACAGTGTGTGGAAAATTAGTGAGATCTATTTGAAAATAAAAAATGAAATAGGGCTGAGGATATAGTTCCTGGGTCCAATCCCAAGTACCAAACAAACAAACAAATAAGCCTCTTTTCCTTGTTCACCATCATTAAATGTTTCATTAAAGAGATGAAACACAGCCAGGCGTGGTGGTGCATGCTTGTAATTCCAGTACTTGGGAGGCTGAAAGAGGAGGATCGTAGGTTTGCGGCCAGCCTCAGCTACTTAGCAAGGCCCTCTGCAACTTAGGGAGACCCTGTTTCCAAATAATATTCTGAATTTGGTATTTATTCTGGGTATCATCAAGTAGATTTAAACATTTTTTCCTATCTGATGAATATGAAATGATATCTCATTGTGAATTTAAGGATTATTTGTCTTTTTCTTAGGGATTTGTAGTTCTTTATACAGTTAGAAAATAAGCCCTTTGCCAGGCATGGTAGCACATGCTTGTAATCCCAGTATTTGGGAGGCTGAGAGAGGAGGATCGCAGGTTCTGGGTCAGCCTCAGCTACTTAGTGAGGCCCTCGCAACTTAGCGAGACCCTGTTTCAAAATAAAGAATAAAAAATAGGGCTGAGAGTGTAGCTCAGAGGTAGGATTCCCCTGGGTTCAATCCCTAGTACCACACACAAAAAAAGAAAAGAAAAGAAGCCCTGTGTTGATTATATATGTGTTACTAATATCTAAATGTCTGTGGCTTGTTTTCACTTTGCTTATGGTATCTTTTGTTACACAGAAGTATTCTGCCAGGCATGAGACAGGAGGATCACAGGTTAGAAGCCAGCCTCAGCGACTTAATGAGGCCCTCCACAACTTAGCGAGACCTTGTTTCAAAATAAAAAATAAAAAATAGGGCTGGGAGAGCTGGGCATGGTGGCACACACTTGTAATCCCAGTACTTGGGAAGCTGAGACCAGAGGATCTGGGTTCGCAGCCAGCCTCAGCTACTTAGTGAGGCCCTCCGCAACTTAGTGAGACCCTGTTTCAAAATAAAGAATAAAAAAACATAGGGCTGGGGGTGTAGCTCAGTGGTAGAATGCCCCTGGGTTCCATCCCCAGTACCGCCAAAAAAAAAAATATATATATATATATAATAGGGCTGGGAGTAGCTTAGAGGTAGAATGCCCCTGTGTTCCATCCCCAGTAACACACACACACACACACACACACACACACACACGCATACACACACACACACAAAAGAATTTATAGTTTAAACTTCTTAAGAAAACCCTGCCTACCCCCAACTCATTAAGATATTCTTCATATTTTCTACTAAATTTTAGATATTTAATCTACCTACAAGAAGTAAGATAAAGACCCAATTTTGTTTCTTTCCACAGGTATAATTATTTTAGTATTTTATCATTTTCCTACTGATTTAAACAATGGTACATTCTACCATTTTTCTTTTGCCTTTAAAAAATTAGCTTTACTAGCCGGGCGCAGTGACACATGCCAATAATCCCAGTACTTGGGAGGCTGAGACAGGAGGATTAGAGAATCAAGGCTAGCCTTAACAATTTGGCAAGACCCTGTTTCAAAATAAAAAGGGCTTGGGGTATAGCAGGGAGGTAAAATGCCCCTGGATTCAATCCCCAGTACAAAAGAAAGAAAGAAAAAGTTAATTCTCTAATTATAAAGTACAGTTAAATGAGTTTTAGCAGATTTATATATGCCATGGAACGTTCTCCACAACTAAGATACAGAACATTTCTATCTCTTCGAAAAGCTCCCTTGTACCCCTTTGCAGTTATACCTCCTTCTACCTCTGGTTCTAGGCAACCACTGATGTATTCTAGTTTAGCCTTTTCTACAGTTTCATAGAAGTGAAATCACATTTCTGGAATGATAGAAATGTTTTCTTTCATTTTCTTTTCTTTTTTTTTTTTGGTACTGGGAACTGAACCCAGGGGCACTCTAACACTGAGCTATACTTTTTTTATAGCCTTTTTTATTTTGAAATAGGGTCTCACTAAATCACCGCATGATGGCCTCAACTCTACAATCCCATCTCTGCCTTCCAAGTACTGGGATTACAGGCATGTGCTGCTGTGCAAGGCTGAAATGTTGTATTTCTTGACTATGATAATAGACCCATGATTGCATACATTTGCCAAACTTAGGATGGCAGGTTTGAAGCTAGTGCCCAGTAACTTAGCGAGACTCAGTTTCAAAACAAATAAATAAAAAGGGCTGGGGGAGTATAGCTCAGTGATAGAACGTCCCTGGGTTCAATCCCCAGCACCTGCCCCTCAAATTAGTGAATTTTATAGTATGTTACAACCCAATTTTACAGTATACGATACCTCAATAAAGCTGACCAAAAAAAATCTCTTGATCTATTTTATATTTTGTGTGTGTGTGTTACTGGGGATTGAACCCAGTGGCATTCTACCTCCAAATTACACTCCTATCCCTTTTTTTTATTTTTTGAAACAGGATCTTGTTAGGTTGCTGAGAGTCTTGCTATGTTGCTGAGTCTGGCCTTAAATCTGCAATCCTCCTATCTCAGCCTCCCAAGTACTGGGATTACAGGTGAGTGCCACCACACCCAGCTATTTTATACTTTGAATATGTCTTTTACCCATATATGATTTTGTAACATCATTTATTAGTCATTTGGAAAACAATGATACGATGAGATACATTGATTGTCCAAATATTGACACTTTTCATTACATGTTATATTTAAAAAAAATCAGACTCAGTACCTCCACTGGTCTCAATAGAAAGGTCTTTAATATTGGAAGTGTGATAAACTCATGGTTTTACAAAACTCTAATTTTCACTTGAAAGCTTAAATTTTATCATTGGCAACAAATACAGTAAGTTGTTTTCCTTGAAGAGATGTGCTCACTGCTGTTAATTTTTTTGGCGGGGGGAGACTGAACCCAGGAGCATTCTGCCTTTGAGCTATACCCCTAGCCCTATTTTATTCTTTTATTTTGAAACAAGGTCTCACTCAATTGCAGAGAGCCTCTCTAAGTTGCTGAGGCTGGCCGTGAATCTGTGATCCTCCTGTCAGCCTCCCAAATACTGGGATTACAAGTGTGCACCACCACTCTCGGCTCTGATATTAATTTTTGAGAAAATACCTGCCAAATAACAAAGACTGAATAACCAGTGTTTGTCAGTTGTTTGTTTACATAAAACTGATATTCCATGAAAAGGTAGCTTGTTCAGGTCACAGCTCAGACATACATACAAGTACTTTTCATTGAGACATCTGTCCTTTGGTATGCATAAGTGCTTTGTGCATGTATCACATTTCAAAAAAAATTGTGAGGGTTGAGATTTAATAAAGTTGGATTTTCTTTTTTTTTGCAGTACCGGGGATTGAACCCAGGGGCATTCTACCTCCGAGCTACACCCCTAGCCCTATTTTTTATTCTTTATTTTGAAACAGGGTCTCACTAACTTGTGGAGGGCCTCACTAAGTAGCTGAGGCTGGCTGTGAACCTAGATCCTCCCGCCTCTGCCTCCCAAGTACTGGGATTACAAGCGTGCACTACCATGCCCAGCTCTAAAGTTGGATTTTAATGCTTCATCAACGACATTCTTAAGTGACTCTGGCTTAAAACACAAAACTGCCAGGGGTTGGCAGTGAAGAAAACAATGATCACTAGCCCTGTATGAGGCCATTGCTTCAGCTCACTAAGGTATAGGCAAGCTTGCCATCAGTGCGAAGGTCAACACTATGACAAAGCAATGTCTCAGCTTTGCTTTGTTATTCTGAAGAGTCTCATGAACTCCCTGAAAAGGTCTTTGGGACTTATCAAGTCCATAGACACACTCTGAGAATACCGACTCTAAATTCAAGCGTGCTTTCTGGAGTAAATTCAAAATTTTAAATGTGAACCGTTTAACTGTGAGATTCTGAAGATGTTTAGATAACAAACTAATATTTTCCAAATGAAAATCTAGAAGAAATTAAAAGGATGTCCATAAGTCCAATATGGCTAAGTTACTTAGATTAAAGAGCTTGAGCTTGAAATTTTCTAAACTTCAAATACTTGCTTTCTTTTTTGTGGTACTAGGGATTGAACCCAGGGGCATTCTACCTCTGAGCTACACCCCCAGTCCTATTTTATTTTTATTTTGAAAAAGGCTCTCACTAGGTTGCTGAGAGTCTCACCACTTGCTAAGGCTGGCCTCGAACTTGCGATTCTCCTGTCTTAGCCTCCCAAGTACTGGGATTACAAGAGTGCGCGACCACAGCCGGCTTATTTTTTTGTTTTGAAATAGGGCTCTGCTGTGTCACTGAGAGTCTTGCTACATTGCTGAGGCTGGCCTCAAACATGTGATCCTCCTGTCTCAGCCTTCCAAGTACTGGGATTACAGGTGTGTGCCACCATGCCCACCCCCTCACCCTGATTATTATTGTTATTATTTTGTGTGTGTGTGTGTGGTACTGGGGGTTGAACCCAGGGGCATTCTATCTCTGAGCTACACCCCCAGCCCTGTTTTATTCTTTATTTTGAAACAGGGTCTCACTAAGTTGTGGAGGGCCTAACAAGTTGCTGAGGGTGGCCACAAACCTGCGATCCTCCTGTCTCAGCCTTCGAACTACTGGGATTATAAGCATGTGCCACCACACCTGGCTTTATTTATTGGTTTGAAACAGGGTTTCACTAAGTTGTCCAGGCTGGCCACTAACTTGCAATCCTTCTGTCTTAGCCTTAAAATAGGACTGGGGGTGTAGCTCAGAGGTAGAATGCCCCTGGGTTCAATCCCTAGTACCACAAAAAAGAAAGCAAGTATTTGAAGTTACTTGGATTACAGGTGTGTGCTACCACGCCCGACTCAAATATTTGCTTCTTACTTTTTATTTTTTTTTGTGGTACTGGGGATTGAACCCAGAGGAGGCATTCTACCTCCGAGCTACACCCCAGCCCTATTTTATTCTTTATTTTGAAACAGGGTTTCACTAAATTACAGAGGGCCTCACAAGTTGCTGAGGCTGGCCGTGAATCTGCGATACTCCTGTCTCAGCATCCCAAGTACTGGGATTACAAGTATGTGCCACCCCACCTGGCTAAATATTTGCTTTTTAAATCACAAATAGTTTCATTTGATTTTTTATTTAAATAGTTTAATAAATAAAATTATTAGTTTTATTTAAACTAATTAGCCAAAATACTTTGGACAGCAAAGAGATGAAGAAGGTCCCAAGAATCTTCAGTATACCAACAAAGAATAAATCTAGAATTGCTCCTTCTTACCTTAAAGCCACTCGATACTTCTGCCCCAGTTTTTCAATTTCAGCCATTACACAATCAGTTATACACGGGATACCTGCCAGAGAGGGAAAAAAAATTAATAACAAAGCTTGTAAAGAAATTCTCTGAATTATATCCTGTTCAGTCTTTAAAAGACTCAGGAGACTTCTGGAGCGATGGCAGAATAAGACTCTGAAATGAACAGTAAGAACTACAAAAGAAATCCCTGCTTATAAAGAAACCAGGGAGCCGGGCATGGTGGCACACACTTGTAATCCCAGTACTTGGGAGGCTGAGACAGGAGGATTGCAGGTTCGTGGCCAGTCTCAGCTACTTAGTGAGGCCCTGCGCAACTTAGTGAGACCCTGTATCAAAATAAAGTATAAAAAATAGGGCTGGGGATGTAGCTCGGAGGTAGAGCGCCCCTGGGTTCAATTCCCAGTACCGCAAAAAAAAAAAAAAGAAACCCAGGAACTATCTCAACTCCAACTCCACAACACAGACTCCAATAAACATGTGTTATAAACATATCTGGGTAAAAATTAAGCTCGATCTTATAATTATTTTTAATTTTTTTTGTGTGTGTGTGACACTGGGGATTGAGCCCAGGCGCATTCTACCTCCAAGCTACACCTCCAGCCCAATTTTATTTTTTGTTTTGAAACAGGTGGCTGAGAGTCTCACTACTTGCTGAGGCTGCCCTCGAACCTGCGATCCTCCTGTCTCAGTGTCCCAAGTACTGGGATTACAGGTATGCGCCACCACTCCGGGCATAATTATTCGTATATTGTTAAGTTTTAAATGAAAAAATTATTTATTTATTTATTGGTACTGTGGATTAAACTCAAGGGCATTCGACCTCTGAGCTATACCACAGTGGATTTATTTTTACTTTTTATTTTGAAAAAGGGTCTCACTAGTTGCTGAGGCTGGCCTTGAACCTGTGATCCTTTCTCAGTCTCCCAAGTGCTTGGATTACAAAGGTGTACCACCACACCCAGCTGGGAAAAAAAATATTTAAAAATGACCCCAAACCGGGCGTGGTGGTGCATGCCTATAATTCCAGTACTTGGGAGGCCAAAATAGGGGGATCACATTTTCAAAGTCAGTCTTGGCAACCTAGTTAGACCTTGTTTCTAAACAAAAAAATAGAATTGGGGTGTAGCTCAGAGGTAGAATGCTCCTGGGTTCAATCCTCAGTAACACACACACACACACACACACACACACACACACACACACGGCAAAAGAAACTGTGAAATCAAGCAAACTGTAAATAAATTCGATCACATAAAAATAAAAAACTTCTTTTTGACAACTATCAAATAGAAAGCCATAATAAAAAGCCGGGCGTGGTGGCGCACACTTGTAATCCCAGTACTTTGGGAGGCGGAGACCGGAGGATCCGGGTTCGCGGCCAGCCTCAGCTCTCTCCCTCTCTCTCTCTCTCTACCTAGTGAGGCCCTCCGCAACTTCGTGAGACCTGGTTTCAAAATAAAGTATAAAAAAATAGGGCCGGGGGTGTAGCTCAGAGGTAGAACGCCCCTGGGTTCAATCCCGGGTACCGCAAAAAAAAAAAAAAAGAAAGCCACAATAAAGTAAAAAAATTGGGAAAAATATTTCTACACATTTGTTACAGGGCTAATTTTCTTAATAAACAAAGCACTTATAATCATGTACTATTTGCCAGATAATGTGCTAAGCACTTTAAAAGAATGATCTCAGCCTAATCTGTTGTCATAATTATCATCATGCAGCCAGGTGTGGTGGGCCACACTTGTAATCCCAGTATTTGGGAGGCTGAGACAGGAGGATCGCAGGTTTGCTATCAGCCTCAGCAACTTAGTGAGGCCCTGTTTCAAAATGAAAAATAAAATAGGGCTGGGGGTGTAGCTCAGAGGTAGAATGCTCTTCGGTTCAATCCTCAGCACCACACACACAAAAAAACCATCGTGCTCCCTACTTTATATATGTGGAACGTGAGACACAAAGAAGTAAGTAGATAGAAAATGGTGAAGCTAAGATTCGAACAGAATCTATCGATCTATAGAATGGCATCTTTTTTATTCCCCCCAGGACTGGGGATTAAACCCAGGGTCTCGTAGATTTTAGGCAAGTGCTCTACCACTAAGCTACACCTCCAGCCCAAGACTGGGATCTTAACTACTGTGCTACATTTCAGTTCATAGACTAGAACATACAAATGGTCAATGAGCATAAAGATGCTCAATCTTCCTCCTAATTAAAGAGACATAGATTAAAACAATCATTTTCTACCTAGTAGAGTGGCAATCTGAGGGCACAGGCATTCTCATACTAAGTTTGCTTAGGTGTATAAATTGGTATAACTATTTGAGTGCAAGTTGAGTATCCCTTATCTGAAATGCTTGGGATCAGATTTTTTTGAGATGGGCTCTCACTATGTTGTGAGTTTGGTTCTAGACCACTGCAATAAAGCAAATTATTTCAATAAAGCAAATCACACAAGTTTTTTGATATAGAAAATATCAAATACAGTACATATAGAAACGTTTTGGTTTTTTTTTTTTGCGGCACTGGGGGTTGAACCCAGGGGGCATTCTACCTCTGAGCTACATTCCCAGCCCTATTTTTTATTCTTTATTTTGAAACAGGGACTCACTAAGTTGCAGAGGGCCTCATCAAGTTGCTGAGGCTGGCCACAAACCCAGATCCTCTGGTCTCAGCCTCCCAAGTACTGGGATTACAAGCATGCGCCACCACTCCCGGACATATAGAAGTTTTTATACTATATTATATTCTATTAAGCATGTAATGGCATTATGTCTAAAAGAATAATATATACATTAATTAAAATTATTTTATTGAGATTTCCAGCTACTCAGGAGGCTGAGGCAGGAGGATTGCTTAACCTCAGTAGTTAGAAATCAGTAAAAACTGTAACTCAGTGGTAGAGTGGATGTGTAGTATGTGTGAGGCCCTGGGTTCAACCCTCAGCACCAAAAGAATCCACAAAACTGTACTGCTCAAAAGTGCTCATGATCATCTGAGCCTTCAGCAAGTCCTAGTCTTTTTGCTGGTGGAGGGTCTTACCTCCATGTGGATGGCTGTTCACTGATAAGGGTGGTAGATGCTGAAGGTTGGAATGGCTGTGACAATTTTAAAATAAAACAACAATGAAGTGTGCTACACTGATTGGCTCCTGTTCTCAAGGTTTCTCTGTAGCAGATGATATTGTGTGATAGCATTTTACCCAGTAGAACTTTTTTCAAAATTGTAGTCAGTTCTCTCAAGCCTCATAGCTACTTTATCAACTAAGTTTATGTAATATTCTAAATACTTCGTTGTCACTTCAACAATGTTCACAGGGGATGGGGATATAGAGCAGTGGTAGAGCGTGTGCTTATGCACGAGGCCCTGGGTTCAATCTCCAGCATTACTTTACAAAACGGAATCTTTTGGGGCTGGAGATGTAGTACAATGGTAGAGTGCATGCTTAACAAATTCAAGAACGTGGGTTCAATCCTAAACACCACAAACACAACAATGTTCACTTTCACCAGTAGATTCCAACTCAAGAAACTACTTTCTTTGTTCATCCGTAACTTCATATCTGTTAATAGTTTTATCATGAAAGTGCAGCAATCAAGTCACATTTTTATACTTCACTTCTAATTCTAGTTCTTGCTATTTCTACCACATCTGTAGTTATTTCTTCCACTAAAGTCTTCCAAAAACTTTTCAAATTTACACATAAACAATGTACATATATGGGGTACCATGTGAAGTTTGTTTTTTGCATGTGTGTGTGGTACTAGGGATTGAACCTGGGGCATTCTACCTCTGAGCTACACCCCCAGACCGATTTTATTTTTTACTTGGAAACAAGGTCTTGCTAAGTTACTGAGAGCCTTGCCAAATTGCTGATGCCAGCTTTGAACCTGTGATCCTCCTGTTTCAGCCTTCCAAGTACTGGATTATAGGCATGTGCCACCATGCCTGGCTCCATGTGATGTTTTGATACATGTATATATTTTGTAATGTTCAGAGTAAGCACATCTATCTCCTCAAACAATCATTTCTTTGTGGTGAAAATCTTCTTCGAGTTTTGCAATACACAGTACTTTTTTCTGTGTGTGTGACACTGGGATTGAACCCAGGGGTGCTCTGCCACTGAGTCATATCCCCAGCCCTTTCTATTTTTTATTTGAGGTAATGTCACACTAAGTTGGTAAGACTGGCCTCAACTTGCAATCTTCCTGCCTCAGCCTCCTGGGATTACAAGCGTGTGCCACTGTGCCCAGCTACATTATGCTTATTTATAGTCTTCCTTCATGAAGTTTCGAAACTCCTCAAAGTCATCCGTGAGGGCTGGAATCTACTTCTTCGAAATTGCTGCTAGTGTTGACATTTTGACCTCTTCCCTTGAATTAGAAATGTTCTTAATGACACCTAGAATACTGAATCCTTTCTTGAAGGTTTTCAATTTACTTTGCCCAGATACATCAAGAGAATCATGATCTATGGCTTTATAAAAAGTATTTCCTAAATAATATGACTAGAATGCCCCTGGGCTCAATCTCTAGTACCGCAAAAAACAAAAAAAGTTTGCCATCTTATATGGGGAAGGTTCATGGCACCCCCAATTTAAAAGTTACATCAAAGATCACTGATCACAGATTACCATAACAGGTATAA
The DNA here is from genome assembly GCA_004027185.1 of Glis glis. Taxonomy (NCBI): domain Eukaryota; kingdom Metazoa; phylum Chordata; class Mammalia; order Rodentia; family Gliridae; genus Glis; species Glis glis. The sequence goes on from PVJS01009572.1 coordinate 21,135, forward strand.
TAATAATGAAAGAGTCTGAAACATTCAGAGTTACCAAAATGTGACAGTGACATAAAGGGGACATAAACTGTTGGAAAAATGGTGCTCATAGACTTGCTCTATGCAAGGTTGCTATGAAACATCAATTTGTAAAAAACTGCAATATCTGTGAAATGCAATAAAACAAAGCACAATAAAACAAGGTATGGTTATAGTATCTTTTTTTGTGGTACTGGGGATTGAACCCAGGGGCATTCTACCTCTGAATTAGACCCACAGCCCTTTTTATATTTTATTTTGAAACAGGGTCTCGCTAGGTTGCTGAGGGTCTCACTAAGTTGCTGAGGCTGGCCTCAAATGAACGATAATCGTTCTGTTTCAGCCTCCAAAGTACTGGGATTACAGGTGTGTGCCACGACTTTATAAAATCCTTTAAAGATTAAATAAAGAGGTACCAGCTGGGTGTGGTGGCACATGCTTATAATTCCAGTACTTGGGAGGTTGAGACGGGAGGATTGCAGGTTGGAGGACAGTCTCTGCAATTTGGTGAGGCTCTCAGCAACTGAGATCTTGTTTCAAAATGAAAAAATAAAATAATAGGATTTGGGGTGTAGCTGCTCATAGGTAAAACACCCCTGGGTTCAATCCCCGGTACAAAAAAAAGTACAAATTTTCCTCTTTGATTCCAATTTATTCTTTTTTTTTGGGGGGGGGTGAGGCTCCTAGAGGTTGAACCCAGGAGCATTCTACCTCCAAGCTACACTCCCAGCCCTATTTTATTTTTTATTTTGAAATAGGGTCCCATTAAGTTACTGAGGGTCTCACTAAATTACTGAGGCTGGTCTCAAATCTGTGATCTTCCTGTCTCATCCTCCCAAGTACTGGGATTATAGTCATGTACCACTGTGCCCAGCCAATAATTTATTCTTTATGATATAGTATAAACCTAATTTTCCTTTTACTTTAACCAGGAAAATACATGAGTATAATTGTAATATACATGCATATAAATTTCCGTTAACTGGAAAGTACATGAATATAAACTTATCAGATTTTACTATTAGGAAGTTATTCCCTAATACATTGCTTACATTTTTTTTCCTACTCATGATAGTGAATAACTATCAGTTGAAGGAGGGAATCCCTAAATACACAAGGGAACTCTATTAATGGTAAATTGCACACCTAGGTGTAAATATACTACCTTAGATTATTTGTAATACAATTAAATAACAACTGAATAAACTTAGAAATCAATCATCATCCAACTTCCAGTTCTGTGATCATAAATGATAAAATGTCTTATTTAGTTTTTCCACATGGAGTGGAATGGAGAATGCATGCTTCACAATATAAAATTATTATATTATATATTTATTTAATTTTATATAATATAATTTTATTTATTTATTTAATTTTATTTATTTAAAATTAAATACATATATTTATTTGATTTTATTTATATATTATCATATATACGCATATATTATATATATGCGTATATATATACACACACACTGAAAAATATGAAATTTTCATATATCTGAAATTTAAAAAATCTAAATCTAAAATTCTAAAACAGAAAATTACTCTTCTAAGTTCAAAATTGCTGTCTATAATGATGGTCAAAGTGTTGATTTTTCTGAATTGTGAAATTTAATTATTCTTAGTCAAATATATATTATATTTCAATACATTAAAAAGGATCATTCCTCTGGTAATCATTGCAAATTAAATGGCCAGAAATTAATTTAGCAAAAACCCCACCTCCTTCTTTTCATGTATTTGGGTAAATATGATTATTCTGTGCAGATGTTACAGAAATGTAAAAGTATGATACTCACACTTGGCATATAGACAATCCATCATTGACTGCACTAAGTCCAATTTGGCTTTAATGGAAAAGTTGATAAAGTTGGTATCAACCAGAATGTGGTAAGGTGGGCCCAACTGAGTGTTATATTGGAAGAATAAGCAGGAAGGGTGTTGGGGGCTGAAGGAAAAAGAAAATAACACAAAGTAAAGTCTACATTGATACTTTGGTATAAACAAAAACAAAAACTAAGTCTTTGCCTTGGATAGGTCACTACCAATTAAACCCCTCTCCCCTGGTTATTGGAAATAAATCTTAAAGAAAGGCCAGGAAGAAAGTAATAGCATATCTTAGTCTTAGGTCCACTAGTGTGCTTTGCCATAGCGTTAAGAAAGCAATTATCCATCCTAGTTTTTCCTCTATCAGAAGTACAGCAGCCATAGGCAAAGAGATAGAATATTGCTATTATGATTAGAATGATACTACAGCAAGTTTGCCATCCTCACAGGATCCTAAAACAATTGTATAGAACATGATCTAGAAGAACAGTTTGTCCAGTGTTAGGATTATGTACTACAGCAGAGCTTCTTTCTCATCCCAAAGCCCTAAATGTCTAAATGCTAGTCCATGGACCAGTATCTATCTACCTGTTTTGATATAGCCATCACCAATCTAGGACAAAATGAGAAAAATAGGGAAAATGTGACGAGGCTCCTATAAAATTAAATATATTTATTTAAAAGAAATTAGCTTTATTCTGAAAATACATCCTTACTATTTTTTGGTAGTACAGTCTTTCATGAAATGCTGTTATGTTAAACAATAGCAATAATTTTTTTTTTTTTTGCAGTGCTGGGATTGAACCCAGGGGCATTCTACCTCCAAGCTACACCCCCAGCCCTATTTTTTTATTCTTTATTTTGAAACAGGGTCTCACTAAGTTGTGGAGGGCCTCACTAAGTAGCTGAGGTTGGCCACGAACCCGGATCCTCCAGTCTCAGCCTCCCAAGTACTGGGATTAAAAGCGTGCACCATCATGCCCAGCTGCAATAATTTATTTTAGAAGATTATTGGTAAAGAAAAATTAATAATCTTAGATTATATTCCCAGGATTTTAGGGAAAATTTTACTCTTCCATGAAATACAAAAACCTTCAAATCATTTGAATCGGTATATGCTGTTCAATACCAGTTTCATTTGCATATTGTACCAGACTTACTAACAAATAACTGAATAAATCAGTTCAAGGAAATCCTGGATTTCTAAGAGGTCTAGGGGTTTAGAATGTCTCTTTTAGTGTTATAGGAAAATTTGAAATTTTGATTACTCACACTTCTCTCTCCTTCAGTACACTGGGATCTTTCTTTTGTTTCTTTTTCGGTTTTAATCTATCCTTTTCTTTACTGGAAAAAAGAAAAGTAAGTCCAGGGGAGAAGAAAAAAATCACAGTAGTTATCTCATTCAAAAGTTCCATATTTTGGTTACAGAGAAAATCCTACTTTATGACCTCTTTAATATCAGTATATACTTTCTGAGCAAATAATTATAGTGGGAAGTAGCCTGGCAGTATCAAAATTAATCAAACTAATAAATGTTGATTATACTGTAATTTCTTTCTCAGCCAGAAGCTCTCACAAGAAGGATCAAAATTTCCAAGCAGAGGGTAAAGAGGTTGATATTTATCTTCTGAAGATTTAGATGTTTTAACAGTAGAGGGGGACAGGGCTCCCCCACGTGCTTCTTATAAAGGATTAAAACATAACACTTATACAAAAGTTAACCTTCAACTAGAAACAAAATATCATCAATGGAGCATCATTCCTAAAAAAGTACATAATAATTCCAAACTGGTGTCATTTTGGGGGTTGGAAGGCAGTACCAGGGCTCAAACTCAGGGCCTTGTACATGCTAGGCAAATGCTCTACCACTAAGCTGCACCTCCAGGCCCTATAATAAATCCACACTAAAGGTTGAGAAGAATAACTCTGAAGGCTTTAATGACCATTCTCTCTCTCTTTTAACCAAGAGATATAAACTGTTTATTTTACAGTTACTTGCAATATAAAACAGTGACAAACAGATCATAATTCAGTAACTGACTATTGACAAAGACCTGCCATAGAAAAAATATCTCCCTTCACCAAGACTTTCCTTCTTATTCTTGACTCATTCAAAAGCAAATACCTTATATGAATGTATCATTATGAATCTCATGATCATGTACGATTACAATGCACCAATTAAAAAATTTATATAAGTAAATGCCTGAGGCTAGATGCAGTGGCGCATGCAGGGGCCCAATTCTGCTCCTGGTATGCAGTAGGGGAGATCTGTGATGCTATGGGTCTGTCCCCATGATTAAGTAGGTGGGATGACCATTCTCTTGTTCTGAGACTCCTAATAAACAATGAAGACCAGTCCTTATTTAATAACTTCAACTAATCTTCACCGAAGCATGAAAACTGTTTAGGTCCTCTTTTTTTTTTTGTGGTACCAGGGATTGAACCCAGGGGCGTTCTACCTCCACGCTACACCCCCGGCCCTATTTTTATACTTTATTTTGAAATCGGGTCTCACGAAGTTGTGGAGGGCCTCACTAAGTAGAGAGAGAGAGAGCGCTGAGGCTGGCCATGAACCCGGATCCTCTGGTCTCCGCCTCCTAAAGTACTGGGATTACAAGCATGCGCCACCACGCCCGGCTTGTTTAGGTCCTCTTAATAATAGAGAATATCACTGTACTCTTTTCTTTAACAATGATCTGGATTCTTGTAAGATTTATAAAATGGAGACATCTGAGAGTTATCCCATTGTCTCTCTTTCAAAAATATTTTAGTTCCAGGTGCTGGAGACACAAGACAAGCATGGGCTCTGACTTCATGGTCTTCCAACATTTTTCCCCCACTGGGGAATGTAGGAGTGAAATGGTAAGAACAAGATAATGCTATCTACCTCATATAAATGTTAGGAGGTTAAAATGGGATATGATAGATAAAAGTATATAACGGTGGAACAAAGTGAATACTTCATGGCCAGCCTCAGCAACCTAGCAAGACCTTGTTTCAAAATAAAAAATAAGCCGGCCGTGGTAGCGCACGCTTATAATCCCAGTAGTTGGGAGGCTGAGACAGGAGGATCGCAGGTTTGCCGTCAGCCTCAGCAACCTAGTGAGACCCTGTTTCAAAATAAAGAATAAAAAAATAGGGCTGGGGGTGTAACTCGGAGGCAGAATGCCCCTGGGTTCAATCCCCAGTTCAGGAAAAAAAAAAAAGGCCTGGGGGTGTAGCTCAGAAGTAGAATATCCCTGGGTTTAGCCTCCAATATCTCCCCCCTCCAAGAAAGAAAAATGAATTCCCACTACTTTCCCAGTGTTCAGCAGCTAAGTGACTGGTTATACACTTGACTATTATCCCATGCTACATACATCTAAAACACAATAATATTACAAGTAAAAACAAATTAACAACATAAAGTTTGAGTATTTATTCTCTTGTGACTGCTATATCTCGGGGCAGTCTAACTACCCAGATGATTCCGGACACTCACAGCCTCTCATCTCTGAGACTAAGCATTCGCTTCATGGTCGCGTACTTCCTTGTTTTCTTTTGCTTCCCCTTGAAACAGAAAATTTGGAGTTAAAAGAGTTGGAAATACACTGCATCTTTTAAAGTCCCTTCTTTTTTCATATCCATTCCACTTCCTTTTCCCCTCAAACACCCAGCCCCTCTCTTCATTCCCTAAAATATAACAGGCTTCGTTCAGAGTTTAAAAGCTAAGATCTGAACGCAAATAATCAAGGGAAGTGTGCGGAAGAGATGTGGCCAAGCGCTGAGTCCCTCCATATCCCCCCAATAAGTAGTCTGACAAGGATCGTTCCCAGACCCTCTCTTCTCACCATGTTCACACCGCGCTCCCGCCGGTTCCGGAATCACCAAAGACGCGACACTTTTACGTCATCACACATCACTTCCGGTAGAGGATAACCCGGAAGCGGAAGTCACTTGGAGCCGGCTTTCAGCCCCAGCAGAGACCAATACAGGGGTCTCTTGGAGGGAGCGTTGAGGCTTGGTCTTCTGCTGGGTGCTGCCGCCGATTCCCAGGACACCAGAGCTGGGACTTCGCTGCCACCCTCAGCTCGGGTAATGTTTCTCTCCCCCCACCCAGCACGAGGCAGCGCGCAGCCGACCTGCCTGCCCCAGAGTTCCAGAGACAGGACAGGGGTTGGAGGGTCGGAATCCTGGGTTGCCCAGGGGTTTGGAGAAACACATTCTCCTTGTCCCCCAACGCTAGGACATCAGATCTCTGCCGTCCAACCGAGGCTCTGGTTCCTATTCGGTTTTCCTAGCCGGCGTGGTGCTTAATGCACCTGGGTAGACTATTCTTAGCGAGGTGTGTTCGTCTCGGTGAAGAGGCTGTTGCTAGAAAATTGGGCCATAAACTTGTATATGTTACTATTCCTCAAGCCAAGAATATGGTGGGAAACAATTGGCCTTTATCGTGAAGGTTTGGTGGGCTTTCCTTAAGGGAAAAGAGAGAATTCGTAAGAACAAGAAGGGAAAGATAGCTACCCCTCCTATTTATAAAATATTTGCTATGGACTCTAGTGGTTCCTTACCTTTTGGAGATCATTCGTACCCCTTCAAAGTTTGTGGAAAACCAGGAATAATTCTTTTAAAAATGGGCATACACACAATTTATTGTACAGTTTATAAAACTCTGAAGCCCATCCCGTCTGTGCTTTTCTTATCAAGCATGATGCTAACCTAAGTGTTTGGAAGCTAAAAAAGTTATCAGATTAAAAAAAAAAGAAAGAAGAGGTGACCATTGTAAAACCCTTTCAATAAGACTGTGTATTGGTTAATGTGAACTTTGAGTCTGACTGAGGAGGTTAAAAAATACCTGCTGTGCCTCATGCCAACTGTATGACATTAAGCAAGTTAAATTACCAGTGTTTAAGTTTCTTCATTTGTAAAATGGTGATAATCATAATAGTACCTGCTTTACAGGGTTGTTATCAGAATTTATATTACCATACTCATAGTTTAAATATGAAGTCTCTCAAACAATGCCTTCTACAAAGTAAATTCTCCAAGTTTTCTATTATTCTATGATTTGCGTCTTCCAGCTATGGCAGAGTTGGAATTTTATGCCAGGTATATTTTAATATAGTTGCACTATTTTGGAACTTGAATGCGTTGATAAACCTCAAAAACCTTATTATTAAGTTTTCAGCTCTTGAAAAGCTCAATCACAGGGCAATTTCTTGTGTTGTTTGGATGTAGACCTAGTGTTTTTCCTGCTTCTCTTTTAGATAGCTTTGTGGTTCACATATTTGTAGGCGCTGAATTTTTTAATGTTTAGGTAGTTTTATTATTATTAGTTTTATTATTATTAGTTTTATTATTGAACAGATATCATAGTAACCTCTTGCTTTATCCCATTTTAGGTCACTAGAAGTTCCTAATCTTTTCAGAATGACTTGGCTCTGCCAAGCTGTGATTCATGGGTAGAGCTAATGGCAACCACTTTTTTGATGCCTTAGAACCTCTTGGTAAGCCGGGCGTGGTG
>PVJS01009572.1:28591-50160 GCA_004027185.1 Glis glis
AAAAAAAAAAAAAAAAAAAAGAACCTCTTGGTAATTAGGCAATAAGCTTTTATTTTATTTTATTTTATTTTGTCGGTACTGGGGATTGAATCCAGGGGCATTCTACCTCTGAGCTACACCCCCAGCCCAATTTTTTTATTCTTTATTTTGAAACCGGGTCTCACGAAGTTGCGGAGGGCCTCACTAAGTAGCTGAGGCTGGCCGCAAACCCGGATCCTCCGGTCTCAGCCTCCCAAGTATTGGGATTACAAGCATGCACCACCACTCCCGGCTGGCAATAAGCTTTTAAAGTAAACATAGTCAGGTATTTATTTTTAAAAACGTTTAGATGTAGCTCAGTGATAGAGTGCTTGCCTTGCATGCACAAGGCCTTGGGTTCAATCCCCAGCACTACAAAACCAAACCAAAACAAAAAACCTCAAAATATTTAGAGATAGATTAGTATTATGTGTGTGTGTATATGTGTATGTATATATATGTATATGTGTTCAGAGGGAAAATTGCCGATGATTAAAAGGCAATTTGCATTTAAATCCAGGTACTGACAGAAAAACACTTTCCTGGTAATATGTACCCTGAATTTTGGAATCCATGAACGAACAATAACAATTTTCTTTTTTAAAAAAACAGTTTCCATCTTCTGATGATTTTCTGATTTCCTTAATTCTTAATACTTTATAGGGAGCTAAATTAGCATGGGAACACCATGGGGGATGAGAACATACTTAGAAATGGTTTTGCTGCATTGTGATTTTGTTGCAGTGTGAGATTCTTATACCCTGAGATTAAAGTACTCTGATATTCTATAGCATTCTTTTGGGGGATGTGGAAGGGGGGAGGTCATGTTGATTGTGTTGGATAGGAGCAGGAGGTAATTGCTTTTAGGTACGTGCTTATAAAGAAAAGAAGTGATTTTAGTTCTTCTTAACAGACAAGAAGGTTGTTGGAGCCCGGTGTGGTGGCACAGGCTTGTGATCCCAGTATTTGGGAGGCTGAGACAGGAGTATTGCAGGTTTGAGGCCAGCCTCAGCCTCTTAGTGAGGACCTCAACAACTTAGTGAGACCCTGTTTCCAAATAAAAAATAAAAATAATCAGGCTGGGTGTGTGGCTCAGAAGTAGTATGCCCCTCAGTTCAATTCTCAGTACCACCAAAAAAAAAAAAAGGTTGGTGGGTATTTTTTGTGCAGTTGTGAAGAGAATGGCATTGGACCCACAGTTTGAACACATAATTTGGCTTGGACTTCATTCTGCTCACTAATTGGTCTAATTTACTAATTTTAAGTGGATAACAAATTCCTTCCTTCCTTTGTTGGGGATTGAACCTAGGGGCATTCTATTTCCAAGCTATATTCCGAGACCTGTTTTATTTTTTATTTGGAAACAGGGTCTTGCTAAATTGCTTAGCGCCTCACTAAGTTGCTGAGGCTGTCTTCAAACCTGTGATACTCCTGTCCTAGCTTCCCAAGTACCTGGATTACATGCCCCACCTCACCCTGGATAAAAAATTTCTTTATCCCATGCCCTGTTCTGGATAACAAATTTCTTTATAAAGTATTATGAATAATCAAAGATTCCTTAAAGAATATCTTGTATTTCAATGTTACAAAGTCAGTGCTCCCTGGTGGACTAGTGGTTAGGATTCAGCCCTGTCAGTGTTAGAAAGTTATAGGTGCGTTCTCTTTTGTGGGCATCAAGGGAAACAAAATTAATTTAGAGTTATTTTCTCTACTTTCAAGTTATATTTTTATGTAACTTGACTCATCTTTATGACTTTATTACTCATATGACTCACCCCCCCCAACAAACATTGGTTACTGTTAACTATTTTTCAGTTCACTTGACTGCCTCCTAAATGTGGTAGTATGGTATACAGCATGTTCTCCTAAGTCTTGATAATGAATTGGTTTGTAAGAACACTCAGAAGTAGAATACTGCTGTATGTTCATTTACAAAGCATTTATTGAAGGCCCATTCTGCCCTAGGCAACATGCTAATTACTCTTTAAGACCTCAGTACTGTATTGGAGAAAGACTTGTAAACAGTTATATTATGGCTGGTGGTTGAATAGAGGTTTGTGAATTGAAATATTACAGTGAAATTAATCCACCTATTCATCTTTCAGTCCCAGGATCTGAGTACTGTTGTGTAATATTTATCACTATAGTCAACATACCATAAAACAGATCAGATTTTGTGGCCTTAATGGAATCTACTATATTTTGTCCACTTTGGCGGTTCAAATCCAAGGATACCCCCTGGTGTATATGGTCAAGGCATTAGGAAGAGAAAACAGCTAAAACCTCCCAAGTATGATCTAGTTTTTCATGTCTTAGTGAAGAAAGAAACCTAGTTGGATTGTGCAAGTGGCTTTTAGGAAGGAATTGGAAAAGATTTAAAAAAATATTTTAGCCTAGCATTACTTGAGTCTGGGCAGTGATTAGGGAGGCATGATCAGAATCCCAAGGGGGAGTAAGAATGGAAAGTGAGGGACCACACATGTAAGAAAAAAACAATTTAGTGTGGAATAATTTTATTTTATTTTATTTTTTTGTGGTACTGGGGATTGAACCTGGGGGCATTCTACCTCCAAGCTACACCCCCAGTCCTATCTTTTTTATTCTTTATTTGGAAACAGGGTCTCACTAAGTTGCGGAGGCCTCACTAAGTAGCTGAGGCTGGCCACGAACCTGCGATCCTCCGGTCTCAGCCTCCCAAGTACTGGGAATACAAGCGTGCGCCACCATGTCCGGCTGGAATCATTTTAAATGTAAAGAAAAGTTGCAAAGGTAGAACAGAGTGTTCCTATATACCTTTTACCCAGCTTCTCCCAATGTTAACTTCTTACATAACCATGGTACAGCTGTCACATCTAAGAAATTAACATTGGTACAGTACTATTAACTGAACTACAGACTTTATTTGGATTTCACAAATTTTCCCCTCATGTTCTTTTTCTGTTCTAGAATCTACCTAGTCCAGAATACCACATTGCATTTAGATAATGAGTAATCTTTTTTTTTTTTTTTTTGGTGGTACTGGGGATGGAACCCAGGGGCATTCTACCTCTGAGCTATACACCCAGACCTATTTTATTCTTTTATTTGGAAACAGGATCTCACTAAGTTGCAGAGGGCCTCACTAAGTTGCTGGGGCTCAGCCTCCCAAGTACTGGGATTAAAGGTGTGCACCACCACGCCCGGCTAGACCATGCATAATCATTTTTGTGTGGTACTGGGGATTGAACCCAGGGCCATTCTACCTCCAAGCTACACCCCCCAGCCCTATTTTTTTATTCTTTATTTTGAAACAGGGTCTCACTAAGTTTTGTAGGGTCTCAATAAGTAGCTGAGACTGGCCGTGAACCTGGATCCTCTGGTCTCAGCCTCCCAAGTACTGGAATTACAAACATGCGCCACCATGCCTGGCTCCCATGCGTAATCTTGACAAACAGGTTGAGGTTTCCTGAGTGCTTTTTCTGTGCTGTGTTTGTGGTCCAATAATCTCCTCTGACCAGTGCTGAAGAGTCAAAGATTGACCGTGAGAATAAATAATACTACATAGGGAGTGTTTTGTATTCCTGGATTCCCAAAGCACTGGTAAGTGTAGATAAGTTGGCTTTGCTCCCAGAAAGGTGGTGTGAAGTTTCCAGAGAAGCTAGAAGCTGATTCTGATTAAGCATCCAACAGCATCCTACACTCACTGCATAGATTTTGGGGGGGGGGTTTCTGGGGATTGAACCCAGGGGCATTTCTACCTCTGAGCTACACCCCCCAGTCCTTTTTATGTTTTTGTTTTCAAATGGTCTCACTAGGTTGTTGACAGTCTCGCTAGGCTGCTGAGGCTGTCCTTGAACCTATGATCATTCTGTCTCAGCCTCCCAAGTACTGAGATTACAGGCATGCCACCACCATGTCCGGCTCACCTCGTAGATTTTACCACATGGAACTATAACTGTTTATTTCCCTGCTTTCTTGACTAAGCTGTATGTTTTTAAGAGGTTGGGGACTGTTTTATTCATTTTAGATTCCTCAGGGTCCAACATATTGCTTGGCATATGGTAGGTTCTTAATACATATTTGAAGAAATTAATAAATCCTTGTTTGGTAATATTGATTATTAGATCAACAGAAATTTTGTTTTGAATATATAAATGTTGAGTTTCTCCCTCAAATTGAGCCATATTAGGTTGCCATTTCTGTGGCAAGTTTTTTTCTTCTTGGAATCTTGAACTATAAAATGTTCATTTAGCTGGGTGTGGTGGTGCACACTTGTAATCCTGGTACTTGGGAGGCTGAGACAGGAGGATCACAGGTTCGAAGATAGCCTTAGCAAGTGGTGAGACTCATCAACCTAGCAAGACCCTGTTTCAAAATAAGAAATAAAATTGGACTGGGGGTGTAGCTCTAAGATAGAATACTTCTGGGTTCAATCCCCAGTACCACAAAAAAAAAAAAAGGAGAGAGAAAAAGAAAATTGGGCTGGGGGTATAGCTTGGAGATAGAATGCCCCTGGGTTCCATCCCCAGTACCACACACACAAAAATAAATAAAATGGCTGGAGGTGTAGCCCTTTGGTGGAGCACTTGCCTAGCACTTGCCTAGCAACAACACGTGTGTGCACACACACACACATGCGCGCGTGCACGCGCTCATATGCAAAAGATTGTTCTTAGCTGTGTGTGGTGGTGCACACCTGTAATCCCAATACTTGGGAGGATGGCAGGTTTGGAGCTAGCCTCTGCAACTTAGTGAGGTTCTCAGCAGCTTTGCAGACCCTGTTTTCAAATAAAAAATAAAATAGGGCTGGGGATGTAGTTTGGAGGTAGAATGACCCTGGGTCCAATTTCCGGCAACACCATACACACACACACACACACACACACACACACACACACTATTCTTCCTTTCAATTATATAAATAATTTGATTCCCCTTGAAGTAAGAGTAGAATTGAAAATACTGGATCATAATAGAGGCAGAAATTTTGTTAGCTTTTAAGTATATGTGTAACAATTCTAGCTCACTGGAGTACAGATCTGGCCATTTGCCTGCCACTTCATGCACAGTAAATGAAATAACAACTTCCTAGACTTATTGAGGGAGACGGCTTGTCAGATTCAGAGTGTTAGTTGTAAAATCTTCCTGTTACAGCCAAGATTCAGTGGCCCAGGGTCACCAAAGCATAAAAACTGCCATGGGATGGGAACATGGGGGTCTGTTCTAATTGTGTGGATCAACACAATAAGAGTCTATTTTGTATATAGAAAAAAATCAGGATAGGAAGAAGTAGTAAATTGAAGCTCATATTCTTTCTTTTTTCTTTTTTTGGTACTGGGGATTGAACCCAGGGGCATTCTAACTGTGAGCTACACCCCTATCCCTTCTTATTTTTTTATTTTGAAATGGGGTCTTGCTATGTTATTTATTTTTATTTTTTTTTGGTGGTACTGGGGATTGAACCCAGGGGCATTCTACCTCCGAGCTACACCTCCAGCCCTATTTTTTATTCTTTATTTTGAAACAGGGTCTCACTAAATTGCGGAGGGCCTCACTAAATAGCTGAGGTTGGCTGTGAACCTGTGATCCTCCTGTCTCAGCCTCCCAAGTCCTGGAATTATAAGCATGTGCTACCACGCCTGGCTTGCTATGTTGCTGAGAGTCTTGCTCAGTTGCTGAGGCTGGCTTTGAACCTGCAATCCTCCTATCTCAGCCTCCCAAGTACTGGGGTTACAGGCGTGTGCCACCATGCTCGGCATATTTTTTCTTAAAAACAAAAACCTTCATGCCTCTCTAATCCCAGTATTTGGCAGGCTGAGATAGGAAGATCACATGTTTGAGGCCAGCCTCAGCAACTTAGCAAGTCTCTCAGCAGCATAGTGAGACCCTGTTTCAAAATAAAAAGTAAAAAGGGGTGGTGGGTATAGCTTGGAGGTAGAATGCCCCTGGGTTCAATCCCCAGTATCCCTCCCCCACCAAAAAAAACCAACAAAAATAAATCTGATTTGTTACTTTAGATACCACATTGTTATCTCCAAAAAAGTTTGAAAATCTTTAATCCTTCTGAGTTGAATGTGGCTCCAGCCTTGAACCTGGTCACCTGTCAGAATATGATAAGCATCAGTTAGGAAAAATAGAATGAGATTTGAATTAATGAAATTTGAGAAAACGTGTTAAGCTGTAGAATCTTGGTGAAGGAGCTCTCTAAAATTCAAATACAAGTTTGGGGTTTTAACTTGTTTTCTGATATGTCTTCTAGGGCAAGTGTTTCCCAAACTAAAGTTATTTGTCCACCACTGTCATGATTTTTGCCACACCCATATGCTAGCTGGAATGTGATTTCCTCAATGTTCCTTTAAATCTCTAACTTCTGTACATTGAAAACTATTATCACCTGCCATATGGAAAAGGAAACCATAAAAAACTTTTTTATTTTAAATGTATTTATAGGAATTCTACCTAAACCAATCTCATGTAGTATCATTCTGTACTTTGGAAAACACTACTTGAGGAGTTCTTTCTGGGTACTTCATTGTGATTGGACACTTTTCCTATTGGAAATAGAGCTCCTATAGTAACAGATACCTGTGTCACAGAACTTCTGTGGTTCCCTTTAGTGACGATGACTTAATAGTGTTGAAGAATCTTTATTTTTGTGGTGCTGGAGATCAAACCCAGGACCTGATGTATGCTGAGCAAGCTCTCTACCACTGAGCTACATCCCTACAGCCCGTGATGAAGGGTATCAGTTAGCCATTGACTGGGCCTGAAGAAGTAGCAGAGACTAGAAACATCTAACAGTGCAGAGTATCATTAAAGAAGTTTCTAAAAAATTAAGTCAGAGTTCCTATCAAGTTTTTTTTTTTAAATACCCAAGGAATTTATTCTTAGTTTAAAAGACCATTTGTTATTCTGGTTGCTACAGGTTTAAATACCTCTATTACCATGACATTTGTTGTGATTAAAAAGTACCATCTTTCAGGTACATATATTTGAACAAAGCAATGAAAAACAACCAAGAAAAACAACACAATCCCTGACATAGAGTCCCAAGTACATCTCTATGGGTTAGTAAGTTTAGAAGCTAATATTTATTGGATTTAGGGTAAAGAATGTGACAGGGACATAAATGAGCCAGTTTTCTATTTTTCTCCCCAGACATCCCATGAGGTGACAGGAGGAGCAGAGGTAAGTTGTCATTTCTTGTTCTCCATCTTTACTCAACATTAGCTTTGAATCCCTTTTTCTTGCTCTCTCAAAACTATGCTAAGAATGACTGGGCAGTTGTTCTAAGCTGTGCTTTTGTATATACTATGTATTTCACTTTGAGTCTGAGGAACTCTGATTTGTTTTAAAGAGAAAGGTGCAAGAAAGAGAATCCAAATTGAATTAAGGAATGTAGAATTACATTAGTCTTGGTCAGCTTAACTTTATAAGCCCAAATTTTAATTTTCCTTTGTGGTACTGGAGATTGAACCCAGGGGTGTTCTACTCCTAAGCTACACCACCAGCCCTATTTTTTATATTTTGAAACAGGGTCTCACTAAGTGATCCTCCTGTCTCAGCCTCCCAAGTACTGGAGTTGCAAGCATGCGCCACCACGCCCGGCTAAGCCCAAATTTTAATCTAATCAATGATTGATAATAAGACCACTTTCTCCAGTCTCCTCACAGGTGAGAGTGACTTAATATAGTGAGAATGATCCTATGAAAGCTTTTCTTTAACACCGGAAGGGTAAATAGGTAAGTAGTTGATTTGCCCTTGGCTGAACCCAAAGGTGCATTCTCTGAGTTGTGGGATTTTGTTGTTGTTTTCAGAATCAGCGTCAAGGGTGTAAAGGTTTTAGGTCAATTTGAGAACTGAGGGACTAAAACATTCACTACATTTAAGTAAGCCACTTATTAGGTGGAAGAGAGGGACAATCTGTTAAGAGATAAAAGTCTTTCCAAATTCAGAAATAGACTATAACTTAAATAGTACTTGATAATGTGGGAAGTTGAATTTGAAAGAAACAAAGGGATAATAAAACTGAATAATTATGAGATAAAGGAATGCATGAGTTTAAAAAAAACCCTTATTAAAAATTGACAAGATGAGCCAGGCGTGGTGGCGCATGCTTGTAATCCCAGTACTTTGGGAGGCGGAGACCGGAGGATCCGGGTTCGCAGCCAGCCTCAGCTCTCTCGCTCTCTCTCTCCCTGTCTCTCTCTCTCTACTTAGTGAGGCCCTCCGCAACTTCGTGAGATCCGGTTTCAAAATAAAGTATAAAAAATAGGACCGGGGGTGTAGTGCAGAGGTAGAACACCCCTGGGTTCAATCCCCGGTACCGCAAAAAAAAAAAAAAAAAAATTTTGACAAGATGGGCTAGAGGCTCAGAGGTAACAGAATTTGCTGTGTAAAGCCCTGGGTTCAGTCCCCAGTACTGCAAAAACAAAACAAAAACCCCAAAAATCAAACCAAATAACAAAAAACCTACAACAACAAACAGCCAACAGGCAAAATATTCTCTTGAGAAACTTCTAGATAAACTTTAGAAGAAAACAGGAGAAAGTTTTTGTCACCTTGAGTTGGGCAAAGATTAAAAAAAAAAAAAAGGACAAAAGACCCACAAATTATAAAAGAAAAAATCTGGGCCCGGTGGTGCCGGCCTGTAATCCCAGTACTTGGGAGGCTGAGACAGGAGGACATGGGTTTGAGGCCAGCCTGGGCAACTTAGTGAGACCCTGTTTCAAAATAAAAAGGGCTGGGTATGTATCTCAGAGATAGAATGCCAGTAGATCAATTCCCAATACCACACACACATACACAAAGTAAATAAATTGAATTTCATCGAAGTCAGAAATGTTTACTCTTGCAGGGCATAGTGATGCACACCTGTAATCCCAGTATTTGGGAAACTAAAGCAGGAAGATTGCAAGTTCAAGGCCAGCCCAGGCAACTTAGTGAGACCCTGTTTCAAAATTTCAAAATAAAAAGCTGGGGATGTAGCTCAGTGGTAGAGCACCCCTGGGTTCAATCCCTAGTACTACCAAAACAACAACAACAACAACAACAACAAAAACCCAGTTCATCTTCTACTAAGAAAATGAAAAGGCAAGCCACAGAAAATACTGTATACCTAATAGAGGACTCATATTTATATAATGAACTCTTACAGCCCAGTAACAGCTCATTTATTTTTCAATGGCGAAAGATTTGAGCAGACATTTCACCAGAGAAGCTCTATAAATAACCAATAAGCACTTGAAATGATGCTCAATATTGTTAGCCCTCAGGAAAATGGAAAGTAAAACCAAAATGAGGTACTACTTCATACTATTAGAATGGGTCAAATTAAAAAGATGGATAGTACCAAGTGTCAGTGGATGTAGAGCAACTGGAGCTCTCACACACTGATGGTGAAAATGCAAAGTGGTACAGCTGCTTTAGAAAACAATTTGGCAGTTTTTATAAGTTAAAAATATGCCTACCATATGAACCAGCAATCCCATTCCTAGGTATTTACCCAAGAAAAATGAAAACATATGTCCATACAAGGACTTATATACTTGAATGTTCATAGCAGCTTTATCCATAGTAAGTCAAATGTGGGTATAACCCAAATGTCCTTCATCTGGTAAATGACTAAACAGATTGCAGTATAACAACTTAAGAGACATCTACCCAGCAATAAGGAATGAACTACTGATGCACGTAATAATATGTATGAATCTAAAAACTCTTTTGGTGCCCAGCGTTGTGGCACACTTCTGTAATCCCAGTACTTGGGAGGCTGAGACAGAAGGACTGCAGGTTTGATGCCAGCCTTGGCAACTTAGTGAAGCTCTCAGCAACCTCGCAAGCCCCTGTTTCCAAATAAGAAATAAAATCCGGCTGGGAGGTGTAGCTTGGAGGTAGAATGCCTCTGAGTTCAATCCCTAGTACCACAAAAAAACCAAACCAAACAAAAAAACAGCAACTTATGGTAATAAAAAAAGTGTCACACACAAAAGACTACCTTTTGTATATGATGCCATTTATCATTTATATGGCATTCTGGAAAAGGCAGAACTGCAGTTTATCTAGCACATCAGTGATTGGGCAGGGGGTTGGGAGAGGGAGACTGGCTGCAAAGGAGCATGAGGCAACTTTTGGGGATGATGAAATGTTCTGTGTCCTGATTGCATTTTATATTAAAACCTTATACAGTTGTCAAAACTAATTGTACACTTTGGGCTGGGAGCTATAGTTCAGAGGAAGAACACTTGCTTGCCCAGCACACTCAAGACCCTGGGTTCAATTCTCAGCACTGCAAACAAAACTAAATGTACATTTTAAATAGTGGCTTTTACTATACATAAATTATATTTCACTAAAGATGATTTTTTAAAATTTTTGATTGAATTCCCTGCCAATGATTAATGCAGGATTAGAGAATAGAGTCAGATTAGTTTACATCTGAATTTGTTATAGGCACTAAAATGATTTTCAAATAATAATCAGTATCACTGAACTGAATTGCAAAGCACTTACTAGTTATCAAAGTTGGGTCAAGTTTAGGTTAATATTCTTATTATTAATGAGATGTGAATAAAGTGTAAATTTTGTTTGAAGAATTTTCTAGAGCAGAAAATGAGAGTTCCAAATAATTCAGGAAAATAATTTGGGGACTGGATTTATTTATTTATTTATTTATTTATTTATTTATTTATTTGGCACTGGGGATTGAACCCAGGGGCATTCTACCTCTGAGCTACACCCCCAGCCCTATTTTTTATTCTTTATTTTGAAACAGGGTCTCACTAAGTAGCTGAGGCTTGCTGCGAACCTGTGATCCTTCTGTCTCAGCCTCCCAAGTACTGGGATTACAGGCGTGCACCACCACACCTGGCTGGGGGCTGATTTTTTAGTTACCTCCCCAGCATAAATCTTTTGTGTGTGTGCGCGCACGTGTGTGTGTATGTGTGTATGTGTGTGTGTGATATTGGGATTGAACCCAGGGGTACTCTACCACTGAGCTATAGCCCCAGCTCCCTTTTTATAATTATTTTTTAGTTTGAGATAGGATCTCATTGAGTTATCCAAGCTGGCTCAGAACTTGCAATCCTCCTGTCTCAGCCTCTCAGCATAAATCTTTTTTGGATGTGACACTGTTGACCACTGATTTCTAGAAATAATCACTTCCTTTGGCCTCCAATAAATACTTTTGTGATTTTTCTCTTTTCTGATTGTTCCTCTTTCTCCTCCTCCTTTTTATTTATTTATTTTTTATGTTTTTGAGACAGGATCTATGTTGCCCAGGTTAGCTTCAAACAACTGAATAGCTGAGATTACAGGTGCAAATTACCACAACCAGCTAGCTAGTCTCTGTTTCCCTCTGTAACATAGATCCCCTTGGGGTTCTAAAATTAGTCTTTTTCTAGGTCTGCTTGCTTTCTGTGGTGGTCTTCTCCATTTCCGGTATCTTCAAGATGTTGGTATCTCTATACCTTCAGATGTTTCTATTTGTCCTGTGGATATATTCACCTGGATATCCTATATATACTTCAAACTTGTGTTGTGCTGTGTTCTGTAGTCATTTTCTTTCCTTACATATTTGCTTTTCCTTTTTATTCTCTACCACCATTCATCCAACTTCCAAAAGTAGAAAATATGCATTTGTTCTTGGCTTCTTGCTCTTGGTCTTCTTTCTGACCTCACAAGTCATCAATCCTATTGCTTCTAAAACATAAATGGTGCCTTCTCTCTATCATGACTAGAGCCTGACTACTCCCTTGGGCTAGTATCTTCTTATCTTGTTTCTTGGTCAGGGATCTGTCCTCTTCAGAGTCTCTTTCACATTGCTCCCAGAGTTACTTCTTTTAAAAAGTGTGATCCTCTTTCTCCTTTGGTTAAAAAATATCTCTTGTGTTTTCTTGTTGCTTAATGTCTAAAATTAAGTCATAACCTTCTAAGTTTTCAAATTAAGTGTTTCTGACCTAATTCTTCCTATCTCCAAAGTGCTCCCATGCCCTTATTGGGATTCTGTGTGTGTGTGTGTGTGTGTGTGTGTGTGTTACTGGGGATGGAACCCAGGGGCCTTCTACCTTCAGGCTACACCCCCAGACCTATTTTATTTCTTATTTGGAAACAAGGTGTCACTAAGTTGCTGAGAGCCTCACTAAGTTGCTGAGGCTGGCCACAAACTTGCGATCCTCCTCTCAGCCTCCCAAGTACTGGGATTACAGGCATGCACCACCATGCCTGGCTATTAGGATTCTTTTTTCTTTTTGCGGTACTAGGGATTGAACTTGGGGCATTCTACCTCCAAGCTACACCCCCAGCCCTATTTTTTTATTCTTTATTTTGAAAAAGGGTCTCACTAAGTTGCAGAGGGCCTCACTAAGTAGCTGAGGCTACTTGCAATCCTCCTGTCTCAGTGTCCCAAGTACTGGGATTACAAGCGTGTGCCACCACGCCTGGCTTTGGGATTCTTTTTGATATATCAGTATTCCTTGTAAAGAGTGTGGGCTCTTTAATCAGATTGCATGGCTCCTTCAATTATCAACTGGGTGTCTTTGTTGGCAAGTTATTTTAGCTCTCTTTGCCTCTATTTCCTAATCTAAATGATTATTTTTAATGGATAATAATATGCTTACCTCATATGGTTGATGTGAGGTGAAATGAAATAATACAAAGAAAGCACAATATGCAGTGCCTGGCACATAGTAAGTTTTTGATAAAGGTGGATTCTTATCATCACCCTTGAGAGAAACCCAGGAAATTCAGTATTTTGGATTGTTGCTGTGGTTTCCACGTGGAATCTCTGGAAAACCAGTTAATCCTTGGGTAGACTCGCACCATCTTCCTCACTTACTGTGGTTGAGCTGCCAGGGCCTGGCACACACCACCATCATAACCTGACAGCACAGCAGCCTGGTTTGTGCATAGAACCATATCCCCCAAGGTGCTCCTGTAGAACCAAGTCACCAGGTCTCGAGTTTCAGTTCTCAACCAGTCCTCGTTTTCCTTGTACTTCAAGTCTTACCCCCGAGAGCTGCTAGACCCCTTCCTTTTCTCAGTGCTTCTCCATTTTGCATATGATGCCCCTGAAGAGAAGGTAAGTAACTCACCCTAGTGTGGCAGTTGGTCTTTCCTAAACACTTTGCTTTCACAATGCTGAGCTTTTTATTGTTCCCTTTTTTTTTTCTTTTTTGGTTCTGGAGATTGAACCCAGGGGCATTCTACTTCCAAGCTACACCCCCAGCCCATGTTGAATCAAATGCATCACGGTTAAGAGAGTACCCTGTCTTAAATGTTCTTGTGACTTTAGGTGTGTGTGTGTGTGTGTGTGTGTGTGTGTGTGTGTGTGTGTGTGTGTCTGGGGATTGAGTCCAGGGGCATTCTACCTCTGAGCCACACCCCCAGCCCTATTTTATTTTTATTTTGAAACAGGGTCTTGCTAGGTTGATGAGAGTCTCACTACTTGCTGAAGTTGTCCTCAAACCTGTGATCCTGCTGTCTCAGCCTCCCAAGTACTGGGATTATAAGTGTGCACCACCTTGCCCGACTGTGACTTTAACTTTCAGCATACAGCTTGGTAATAGCAGATACTCAATAAATGTGAAATGAATTAAGAATAAATTATGCAAAGAACCTAAAGATGTTGGTTGTCAGTGAACTATGGGGTGAAATGCATCATACCATTTTAGCGAATTATTTTAGCCAAAGAGAAAATAAATACAGATATATAGGGATGGGGAAACATAGCAGCAAAGTAGTGTCATTTAAAATGTGATTATAAGCCAGGCACAGTGATGCATGTCTGTAATCCTGGTACTTGGGAGGCTGAGACAGGAGGATCACAAGTTCAGGGCCAGGGGCTTGCTAACTTAGCAAGACCCTGTTTCAAAATAAAAAATAAAAAGGGGTGAGGGTGTAACTCTGAGGTAGAATGTCCCTGGGTTCAGTCCCTAGAAACACAATAAAATAAAATAAAACAAAATAAAGTGTGAATATATGGGAGGAGTGATAGTGGGCAGTAGACCAGAAGTTGAGGAGGCTTTTCAAACTTTTTGTCTTAGGAACTGTTAGTGGTAGGATAGTGGATGCATGATCCCTTGGGGGCTGGGAGCCTTTCAGCCTTGAATACAAAATATTTATAATTATTTTGAATATATCCATGTTTTATCTTTAGAAATCCATGGAACAAAGCCAGGTGTGGTAGCACACACTTGCAATCCCAGTACTTGAGAGGCTGAGACAGGAGGATCCAGGTTTGCGGCCAGCCTCAGCTACTTAGTGAGGCCCTCTGCAACTCAGTGAGACCCTGTTTCAAAATAAAGAATAAAAAAAAATAGGGCTGGGGGTGTAGAATGCCCCTGGGTCCAATCCCCAGTACTGCAAAAAAAAAAAAAATCCATTGAACAATTGCATTCTGTTTTGTTATCTGTGTGTTTAACATGAAAGTACTTTTTTTCTCCCTACTCACTTCATCCTCTAGTAAAGTAGATGCTGTAGAAACATATGCCATTTATCCTCTGGCTTCCAGCACATTCTGGCATGCCCTAATGCCCAAATCTGGGAGGCATAGGATGGGGTTATAGTCTAATATGGCAGCATACCAGCTTTCTGTGATTTGGGGGATTGCCTACTCAGTATTATGTCATGGAACTGAGGAGGGTGAGCTCATCTTGTTCTAAGTCTGCTGTTCCTGGAAGGCTGCAGTCAGTTGGAGGCACCTCATTACCAGAGTGCTGCGGACCAGCTGGAGAGAGTTCACAGAAGACCCGCAGGAATGATCAAGAGACTGGAGGGGCTGACTGATGAGGAAAGAATATAAATGAAAACCGTATAACTTGGCTGAACCAAGACAGCAGAAATATACAACTGTGTAAACATCTCAAGAATATAAACTTAATAGGGGAGGGCAGTCTTTTGTGGTGGGATTTTGGGGGTGGGCAGAATAATCCAAGGGTGAACTCAAGCCAACGTAATTGTAAACTAATAATTCAAAGTATCTGATTATGCACTTTATTTCTTAGAGCCTCCATAATTGGACCACTCTAACCTGTGGGTTTTGCTAAATGAATGATTTTTTTAATTTGATGTTCCTGGATTCATAGCTGGTGCTCTATGTAAAAAATGCTGGAGAGTACATCTTAGAAAGCAAGCATCTTTCATATGTAGGTGATAGCAGTGCTCTTGTGTGTTGCCACTAACTCTATATGTACCAGAATTGTAAAGCAGACTTTCACATTTTTTTTCTTGGCTTTTTTGAATAGCACTTTAGAAATAGACACTGAGTCCTTAGTATGTATTGTAATAATTTTTTTTTTGCGGTACCAGGGATTGAACCCAGGGGCATTCTACCTCCGCGCTATACCCCCAGCCCTATTTTTTTATACTTTATTTTGAAACCGGGTCTCACGAAGTTGCAGAGGGGCTCACTAGGTAGAGAGAGAGAGAGAGAGAGCGAGAGAGAGCTGAGGCTGGCCGCAACCGCGAACCCAGATCCTCCGGTCTCCGCCTCCCAAAGCACTGGGATTACCAGCGCGCCACCACGCCCGGTGGGGTATTGTAATAATTTTGAGAACCAAGATATCATATTTGATCCCTGAGGCACATTGTATGAAATATACACTTTGGAAAATGATTGTGTAAAATTTCTAATTGAGCTATGAATGTAGGCATGAAGCTTTGAAATAAGAGTTGAAATTAGAAACATTTGCATAGTTTTGTGAGTTTAATAGCTCCCTAAGAGGAGATGATAGAATGAGAAAAATTGTTTTTATGCTTTCTTTGATTTATAGAAATGTATTCACATTTACAAAATGCAGTTACATAGCTTTGAGACTAAGATCTCTACAACAGGGATTGGTAGATTTTTCCCATAAAGGGTGAGATAGCCAGGCATGGTGTAATCCTAGTACTTGGAAGACTGAGACAGAAGGATAGCAGGTTTGAGGCTAGCTTTGACAACTTAGTGAGGTCCTATTTCAAAATAAAAAATAGGGCTGTGGGTATAGCTTAGAGGTAGAACACCCCTGGGTTCAATCCCCAATATCCCCGCCCCCCACTACACACAGACATGGTGAGATAGTGAAGTTTTGTGGACCATACATCTCTGCTCCAACTACTTAAACTCTGCCACTGTAGTGCAAAAGCAGCCATAGGTAATAGTAAGTGAATGAATTTGGCTGTTTTCATTCTCTTCTTACAAAAGCAGGTTGATTTGGTCTATAGTCTGTAGTTTGCTGACTCCTACTCTTGACTGTTGCTCTTCAAAGTGTGGCCTATAAGACCTGCAAACCTGTGAGAGATGGGAATTATTGAGCCCCTTCTCCAGTCAACTGCTTTAGAGTCTAGGCCATGCTTCTGAAGCTTCAATTTGTAGGAATTACCTGGGGATCTTAGAGTACAGTCTCTGAGATAGAGGGCTGAACATCATACTGGCCATGTGGAGGCAAAGATGGTTAAGACCCAATCAGTATCCTCAGGGAGGCACAATTTATTAGGAGAGACTGCTATATAAACAATCATAATGCAGACTAATAAATGCAGCAATGGAGATATCTTTAGCATAGGAGTATCATGAAGGAGGAAATGGAGGAAGTGGTCGATTTTTGCCTGACATGGGTAGAGTCCTCAGAGAGTCCTGGGAGCTGGATCAGAAAGGGGAAGCAGTGCTTGAGTAGAGTCTTGAAGCTCACTAGAGGCACTGAAGCATGGGGGTAAGCATGGTAGTTAATGGTGCGGACAGTAAAGATTATGTTAGGACTAAGAGTTCTGTGATTTAATAATCAAGTAGTTGATCACAGGGTTGGGGACCCACTATAATAATGAATAGAAATAAAAGTTTAGTACATTTTATTATCTTAATTTCTTTATGCTACCTCCTTATTTGAAAAAAGACAACTTGCTTTTTCTCTTCCTTTGTTAGGACTATAAGTCCCCCAAAAGTTTATGTACTCCAAAAATAGAAACTTTTTAAATGTCTTTGCATCATTAAGAATTTGGATAAACACTAAAAGGTACAGGTAGAAGATAATTATTTATAGTTCCATATACCAAGAGATGACTAATATTAAAATTTTTATGTTTTTTCCTTTTAGTCTTCTTTATATGATATTATGTTTTTAAAATTAGGCTTGTGCTATATAAACAATTTTGTTCCGTTTTTTTTTTTTTTTTTTGTACTGGGGACAACCCAGGGGTGTTCTACCTCTGAACTACATCCCCGGCCCTTTTTTAATTTTTATTTTGAAACAGGGTCTTGCTAAGTTGCTGAGGCTGACTGCAAACCTGTAATCCTCCTGTCTCAGCTTCCCAAGTATTGGGATTACCGGTGTGCACCACTGCACTCAACATTGTCCCTGCTTTTTTATTTAACATTTTATTTGTGAGCATTTCTAGTGTTTTAATTTCTTAAAGTATGTTTTTTTTTTTTGGTACTGGGGATTGAACCCAGGGGCACTCTACCTCTGAGCTATACCCCCAGTCCAGTCCTATTTTTTATTCTTTATTTTTGAAACAGGGTCTCACTAAGTTGTGGAGGGCCTCACTAAGTAGCTGAGGTTGGCTGCAAACCTGTGATCCTCCTGTCTCAGCCTCCCAAGTACTGGGATTACAAGCGTGCGCCACCACACCTGGCTAAAATATCATTTTTAAATCCTTCTCTCTCTTCCTTTTCTTTTTTTTTTGTGGTACTGAAGATTAAACCCAGGGGTATTTTACCACTGAGCTACCCCCAGCCCCCCCTTTTTTTATTGAAACAGGGTCTATCTTAGTTATTGCACACTGGCCTTGAACTTGAATCCTTCTGGCTCAACATCTCAAGTACTGGGATTACAGGCGTGCCTCACCAAGCCATGCCCATCACCAAGTCATGCCTGGCTTAAATTCTTAACTCTTAGTTTACATAACTGTTATTTTGTTTATGGATCCTTTAAGCTGGTTCCAGTTGCTAGTTGACCCAGGTTTTGGCTAAGTACTTGGCAAGCCTATCACCATATATTAAAATACATGCATATACTTAATTTTTTATTATGAAAGTTTGCCAGTTTATTTGATCTGCTGGTCTTCACTCATTCTGTTCTATTCTTTTTTTTTTTTTTTCTTTGCGGTGCCGGGGATTGAACGCAGGGGCGTTCTACCTCCGCGCTACGCCCCCGGCCCTATTTTTATACTTTATTTTGAAACCGGGTCTCACGAAGTTGCGGAGGGCCTCACTAAGGAGAGAGAGAGAGAGAGAGAGAGACAGGGAGAGAGAGAGAGCTGAGGCTGGCCGCGAACCCGGATCCTCCAGTCTCTGCCTCCCAAAGTACTGGGATTACAAGCGTGCGCCACCACGCCCGGCCTGTTCTATTCTTGATAGTATTTTGTGTTTTCTTCTTTAGTTTCTCAGAGCAGAAAGACAGAAGAGTAGTCATTGAAAGCATGGGTTCTGGGTCTAGGCTGTCTGGGTTTGACTGAACTCTGTGACTTTTTGTGTATAATCTTGAGAAAGTACCTTACCCCTTTTATGTCCCAGTCTGTAAAATAAAGATAATCATGTTTATATCTAAGGGTTATGAGTCATGAAGCACTGAGAACAGTCCTTGCCACGTGGTAGAACTGCCTTTTTCCATTTATTGATTAGTAGTCTCTTCTCATTTGTTTAATGGGGGCTCTTTGTGTATACAATGCTATAAACCCCCTTTCTGCTACATTTGTTTTATAAATATCTTCGAGAGGTACAAACTGACTTTACTTTGAAAGTTCACACCCCCCCATACTTGTAATAGCAGATTTTACTGTTGTAAAGATAATATTAGCCGTGTTTATCCGTGTCTTGAAAATGAATACATGGGCTGGGGGTGGTGGTGCACGCTTGTAATCCCAGTACTTTGGGAGGCGGAGACCGGAGGATCCGGGTTCACGGCCAACCTCAGCGCGCGTGCGCGCAATCTATCTCCTCTCTCCTCTCTCTCTCTCTCTCTACCTCGTGAGGCCCTCCACAACTTCGTGAGACCCGGTTTCAAAAATAAAGCATAAAAAAATAGGGCCGGGGGTGTAGCGCGGAGGTAGAACGCCCCTGCGTTCAAGCCCCAGTACCGCCAAAAAAAAAAAAGAAAAAGAAAATGAATACATGGGCACAAAGGGAGCAAACTGCACAGGATGATAGATTGGGTTTTAGAGCTCTCTGGCTGTTTCTCCTTCCCAGTCACATACTCTCTTGAGTCTTTCATGGCATGTATGGCCCTCAGTAATCTGGCTCTGCCTGAGCTTTCATCTCATTTCATCTTCACTTGGTTCCCAGGCCCTGTGTTCCAGCTCCATTAAACTTAAACTGGGCACGAAGTTGTGATGAGTCTCGCTCTTTATGCCTGTGCCCAGGTTTGCCTCTGCTGAAGGACCGGAGTCAGCCCAAGCGCTAGAGTTTCCTTCTGGGGAGTGACATAGTTACAGGCAGTGAGGTTGCCAGTGGACTGTGGAGTTTGAGTGGCTTCCGGGAAACTGGTGTTTCAGTTGGAAATGCTTGATCAGAGTTTACCAGCCCCGGTTACTTTCAGGGTACCAGAGTTCCCACTGCCTGTTCTATGTCCTCTTTGTTGCTTTTTGGGGAACCTCTTTCAGAGAGAAAAACTTTACTGTTTTTCTTTTTAGGGTAGGATCCTCCCTAGGACACCAGAACAGATGTGTCCTTTGGCTGTTGATTGCACCCTGCAGTAGAGAAGTCCAGGAATGGTATATTCTTGGACTGTATTTCTCCAACCTGGAATTCATCCAGTTCATTCCAGAAACACTGACCCTGTGCTTGCTGGGACACACCCTCAATGAAGGTCTGATGGACAAACCCTTTCCAGTGACTTTGTGGCTTTTTTCTTCATGTGGAAGTTGGAAGACAAAGTGAGAGGGGCCAGAAGTTACCTGCTTTGGTGAATAACGTGGTTCTCAGAACATGGGCCCTCGTTTAAAGGTAAGGTAATAGGCCATGTTAAGATTCATTTACTGGGGTGCAGACTATGGACTCAGTGATGGGGTCCTAAGCCTCTTTAGCAAGAGAGAGCTGTTGAAGCACAGGTCACAGTGAGAGTTGACTTTGTTCTTGGCAGAGCAATTATGAGTATGACGAAACCAATTCTCCAGTTTTGGGAAATGGCCTTTTCACAATTGAACTAAAATTTGTTTGGGGCTAAAATGTGTTGGGGATAAAATTTGACATTGTAATTATAAATCTCTATACCACAAAAAAAGCAAAGCATTTTAGAATATATGTCAGTCAGCTTTTTAACAAAATTCCTTTGAGATGGGTATTTTCAAATATCTCCCATTTGTAGGGAATATGAGCCAAAGTGCTGTAGTATTAAGCAACTTGCCTGGGATCCTTCAGGGAACAAGTGTTATTTTTGCACTAGATAATTGGTACTGCATTCCACCTTTCCTTGTCATATGTTATTTTTATTTCAAAAGATAACAAAAAGAGCCTTAAGAGTTTATCCTTCTAATTTTAGTCTCACTGTGAGATAGATTGGGTGATTTTTAATATTTCCTTTTATCTGTTTTCTTAAATCTTTTTTCTTCCTGAGTACTTGGCTGTCCCTTTGACTTCATTCTTTTTCATGATTCAGCATTGTACGAGGTTAAAGAGTTTTGTGTTTCATAGATCAAATAATGTCATGTGCGTGTATGAATGTTATCACAGTGAATCTCATTATCACGTCCAATTACAATGCACCAATAAAAAAAATGGAAAAAAATTGGGGGTTTTAGAGTTAGACCCAGGCTTGGGCTCACCTGTGTCACTTAACCAGCTACAAGATGATCAGCACGTTAACTTTTCTAAGCCCAGTTTTTTCCTTTTTAATCTGTGCTTAACTTGCCAAGTTGTTGTGGTGACCATTCTAGTACTTAGACTAACATATGAAAAGTACTTTGGGCAGTATTTAGCCTATGGTGTGTGGTTAATAAGGGGATACAGAATTATTAGCTCATTATAACTATTATTCTACTAACTTAGAATATTAAAATTTGCCAAGTTGTATAAAGGCATGAACACCATACAGATTTACTTGAAAACAAATTATTCATTTAATCAAATTATAAGAGATAGTATGTCAGAGGCTTAATATACTTCTTTGTGCTTGACTTGGACTTTGGAAGAGTTCTAGCATAATTTTATGCAGAAGTATGAGCACAGAAAGTGGAGGGTATTGTAGAAACTTTTGTAGAAAAATATTATGCATGAGAACCCATGATCTCTATTGGCTGGTATTTGATATATATCTTTTGATATATATATATTTGATATATATCTTTCGAACTGAATTAACTTGCCAGTTTTTGATGCAAAGAGCTTAAGTGAATATACTGGCTCTAGTGGATATACTGCTAATTAAGTCTTTTAAAGCTATATCTAGGACCGAGGGTGTAGTTCATTGGTAGAGCACCCGACTAGCATGTGAGAGCCTCTGGGCTCAATCTCCAGCCCTGCAAGAAACAAAAACAATCGTATCTAAAAGGAGGATTCAGAGCCGGGCGTGGTGGCGCACGCTTGTAATCCCAGTACTTTGGGAGGCAGAGACCGGAGGATCCGGGTTCGCGGCCAGCCTCAGCTCTCTCGCTCTCTCTCT
>PVJS01009573.1:0-50055 GCA_004027185.1 Glis glis
TGCTTCAAAATAAAAATAAAATAGGGCTGGGGGTGTAGCTTGGAGGCAGAATGTCCCTGGGTTCAATCCCCAGTAAAACACACACACACACACACACACACACACACACACACACACACACTGAGGAAGAGGGAACTGATTCTGTCTGACTGCTTGGGCTGGGATATTTGTCTTTTCTGGCCTTTGAACTTGGACTGAAATATTGACTCTTCTTATTAGCTCTTAAAGTTGCCAGCTTTTGGACTGGAACTTATACCACTGGCTCTGCTGGTTCTCAGGCCTCAGACTCAGACTGGAAATACACATTGGCTCTCTAGCTTGCTGATTGCAGATCTAGGGACTTCTCTATCTCAATAATCATGTGAGCCAATTTATAATCAATCAATCAATCAATCCCACACTCCATTCATATGTTCTATTGGTTGTGTTTCTCTAGAAAGCCCTGACAAATACAAAGCATTTTCCAAAATTAACCTTTTCATTCTCATAGCAACCTTATAAAGTAGGCACCACTATGACTCTCCATTTTAACAATGAGCAGAAATACAGGCACAGAGATGTCGAATAACTTGCAGGCTGGTATCCAGACAATCTGGCCCAGAGTCTATTCTTTTTTTTTTTTTTTTTTTTTTGGCGGTACCAGGGATTGAACCCAGGGGCATTCGACCTTGGAGCTAGACCCCTGGCCCTATTTTTTATCCTTTATTTTGAAACCGGGTCTCAGGAAGTTGCGGAGGGCCTCACTAAGTAGCTGAGGCTGGCCGTGAACCCGGATCCTCCGGTCTCAGCCTCTCAAGTACTGGGATTACAAGCGTGCGCCACCACGCCCGGCTGCCCAGAGTCTATTCTGAAGATCACCCTGATAGTTTGTTTCTCATAAAATTAATACCTACTCATTAAGAGAATTTAGATTCTAAGAAAGAGTAAAGGCAGATGTGGCAGACACCATTGGTTCCCTTCTTCTACCAGGGCCCTCTTTTCCCTTACTGCTAAACTCTTGATTTGGTTTAGGTATAAAGAGATAACCAAGTACTCCGGGGAGGTGGAAATCTCCCTAGGCCCCTAGGGGCTGTACTGTATTGGTACAAACTAATCCTGGTAAATTCCATTCTCCCTTTTCCAATGATTAGCTTAGGGGTAAACATGGGACTCTGTTCTGGTTAATAATATGGAAGGGAAGATTGCAAAAAGCTCTGGAGGGGATTTTACTCCTTGATGATAAGGGAGATCATTAGAGAAGAGAAAGCCTTCCTTTCTGTCATGGAAGGTAGGATGAGAGGATGTACATCCTAGGGCCAGGAAGGTAAATCCAGGAGGATGGCAGAGAAGCAGACAGTGCTGAGGTGCTGAGTGAAGCAACACTGCACCTGCCTTCTTTCTTCTTACGATGTGAAACAGTAAATGTAAAATATGAATAATAATAGGGTTTGCTTCATTAACTTGCTAGGAAGATTAAAAAGCCTATCTTATAACTTGCAGATGAAATCATCCTAGCTGACACATTTCCTGTCATCAAGAGTACTCTGTGACCATCATTTTAAATCAACTATTATTTACACTAATAAATATAACTGTTTTTGAATGAACTATTATTTGCCAAAAGAAACCTGCTAGATTGATAGACCAAAAATTCAATGTCATACTATCCATTCATTTGAATTTTCTCTGGAAGGAGCACATCTGTAAAACCAAGACATACTTCACTGTTCTACTTCCCCTAGACACGTGAACCATTATAATCTTTTAAAGTTATGCTTTCAAAATAACAAACCATAAAAGTCAACTGAACTGTAAGTCCTAAATCAGCAGGCAAGCTTTCCTTTAGCATATGCTAGGGATTACTAGACACTCATGATAAGTCTCGTGATGCCATAGCAGCACCTACCTTTATATAAACATTGAAAACCGAGGCAGTATTTAACTATCTTCTGTCCTTGATATGCCCAGGCCTGGCAATATGTGCACACCGCTCTTGCTTCACAACCTTTGGGCCCTGGGAGATTTAGCAGAGGATTTTTCTGTCTCTCACTGAAACCACAGAACCTCTGCAACCATCTGGGACTCACTTTGTTTTAAGACAAAGATCCTCTTGGTGGGTTTTATAGTTTCATTTTCAACTAAAAAGCCTGTTAAATAGGCTTTCAATTTTGATAAAAAGAAAATCCTTATAAGTGGCCAGGGAGGGAAGACAACTGAGATGGAGTAGAGATCCAAAATGGCTGTTCACTGGAGTGGGGCTCTCTCATAGCTGTGGGGTTGAGGGGCGCTCTGGCTGTTCTTCTTCAAGTTGGCCAGTTCACAATGCCTTTATTTTTAAAATTATGGTTAGAATTTCAAGACTAATTTATCAGTTGAAGACAGCTGCTTAATTTTTTAAATGTAGGGTTTCTCTTTAATACATATTTCCAGGTTTCACACTAATTCCCCTCTTTCCCCAAAGCCACAAAGATGTGTATTGAAGATTTCCACATATGATTTTACTTAGCAGGTTTCAGAACTCTTATTAGATCAGTGCCAAGAAGAATGGTGATATTAAAGAATAACTCCAGAGTACCAGATGCACTGGAAAATGATATCTTAACAATGATTAAAAGTGTATGTATAAAGATACATATGTACGTACATTTCAGCTTTTAGAGTGGTAAAGGTTTCTTCAATGATGGGATGGGAAACACAGAAGTATACATGTGTATCTGAGTAGTTGTATAATGTACAAAGTTCTTGGGAAATTTTATATGTGGTCAATTTTTATTCAATTGGGGGAAATGGGAGCATAGGAAAGGCAGAGTACAGATAACCAAACATCAATGTTAAGAAAAGCTTTAGCCAATTCTCCACTGTCCAGGGGCATATTAATGTGGTTAAGGTACATCAGGGATCTGCACACTCACCTCCCCAAACAAGCCTTGGTAATTAGGCAGCTGCAGTTTATTGCAAATTTCCAGGCCCAGGTGGAATAGAAGGAAAGAAGCCAAGATGTGAGGGAGGCAAGGATCCATGAGGCTCTTCTGAAGCTTGCTTCCTTTCTTCCTTCCTAACCTCTCTACCTGAGGAAATCCTATGTCTCTGATGTATTTTAACTAGACCTGGTCTGAATGCTAAACCACCCTGACAATAAGAATTAAATAAAATTGAAAAAGACACTTAAAATGTTTGCTTGTGTGTGTGAGTGAACAGGGAGGAGAGGGAAAAGGAGAGAGGTAAAACTTTGTGAGTTTTAGAAAGGTATTTTTCAAATGACCAACTTTTTTGACATTTGGTGCACTGTTGTATTGTGTAATATGTGTTCAGGAACATTGTATACATTAATATATCCCTGAAATTTAACATCATTCATTGAAAATACATATTTATGCAAGAATGAGACACTATTGTAGTAACACAAAAAAGTCTGATCAGCGTTATTCAGTTCTGATGATATTTCATTATAGTAACTGTAACTGAAGTTTACTGGGCTGTGACAGTGGGCCAAGTACACTATAAGCACTTTGTATACACGAACTCATTCAATTCTCATGCTAACTTTCTGAGGAAGACACTATTACTCTCCTTATCTTATAAAGAAACTGATTCACAAAGAGGTTAAATCATTGCTGAAGATCACACAGCTAGTAAGGGGATACAGACAGGTTGTCTAGGATCTTAACTACCAGAACATACCATTTCTCCATGGCAGAACCCTACCATTTCACTCATTGGTAAATGATCTAGCAATCACACACAGAATAGTTGAACAAACTTGGATTAGATCAGAGACATGGTAGTCAAAGTGTGGCCCCTGGACCAGTGGCATCAAGACCACTGGGAACTTGTTAGAAATATAAATTATCAGGCCACACCCAAGACCTAGGGTATGTGAAACTCTGGAGGTGGGACCCAGCGATTTGAGTTTGACAAGCCCTCTAGGGATTGTGATGGACACTCGCATTATTGAGAGGAGAGGTGACTTGTGAAGTCCTCATAGCAAGTTGCTGTTGCTGGCTGTGTGCACCTCACACTTCTAGAGAATCCTAAAATCTGGTGCAATGGAGAAAGATTTTGGCTCAAATTTCAGGAAACACTTCCTAATATTTGGTAGAAATCAACAATAGAAAGGGCTGCATGTTAGGGAATGGGCTTCCCATTGTCTGAAGTATTCAAACAGAGTCTGAATGACCATTTCTCAGACATGCTCACAGGGGGGAAGGGGGATGAGGCATTTCTGAAAGACCAGGAGTGACAGAATCAGAAAGCCAGCATGTACCTTTGGGCGCACACCCATGTATGAGAGCTCTAAGGGCAGGCGGGAGTCAGTGACACTTCAGTTCTTATGACTAGCTCAGAGCTCACACGAGCAGGCTGGCCCCTCCTGAGTCCTTCAGTAAGATTCATCTGTCCCATCTCTGTGTCACTGTTTATGCTACACTGTCTGTTTGGAATGCTCTTTCTTAATCCAAATTCTACAGATTTTCCAAAGCCCAGCTCAAGTCATATCTTCTTAGTGGAACCTCTAACTTCCCTTCACACTCAGTGTCAGTTGTAGATCTATGGCTGGATTTCCATAAATTTGCAATTTAAGAGCAATGATTGTGTCATACACTTGGTGTTTTCCTTTTCACTCTGTTTTACTGTAGGCGATCGACATACATTCTGAGGAGTGACAGTGAATCAGGAAGACTTTCCTCCACTTCTTTTCTGGACTCCTCTGCTCTAAGTTCTCTCTTCCTTTCTGTAGCCCACAAAAATGAGAGTATGAATTCTAGCTCCCTGATTCGGTGCAGACTGAGAACGAATATGGTAGGAGGCCTACTGTCCCCTTCGCCAGTTGCTCCCTGCTTGTTTCTCGGTGTACAGAGGAGCTCCCCTTTCCAGGGACTGAGTGCTGTTTTATCATGTCCTCAGCTCACACAAGCCCCGGGCTGACTGCTACAATCCAAACGCAGATGTATATGTTAAAACTCTTAAGACAAGTCCAGTTATTACGTGCGCAGTGAAGCCAGTGTTTGGATTTTAATACTTCCTTCTCTTCTTTCTACTCTTGTCATATGCTCCAGGCTTGAAAAACATCTTTTAGAAACCACATTTTCACATCTTAAGAACACAAAAAATGTGTCAGATACTTTTTTTCCCTTTGCAGTCTTAGAACTTCAAAAACAGCCAAAAGGAAGTTTTATAAAATACGTAAAAATATGTGCTGAGAGCTGAGGTTTTATATGCCAAGAGTTGGACTGAAGTGAATTTTTACTGCAGTTAATATTAACTCCTAGGAAGAGAAAAGCTCGCTGGAGACCCAGGCCCACTTGGTCATGTGAGAACATCGCACTTTCACACAGTTGCTTCTCACGTGCATGAGAACCAACTTCTGGCTATCCACTGGTGGACTATCCAGGGTCCCTGCCACCGGTTGCTTCTTTTCCTTCTCAGTAAAGGCCTTTTGGCCATTTCACAGCTCATTAGCACCTCCACCAGAAGGTAGGTGGTGACAAGGAGAAGAGGTGAAACTAAAATCAGTAAATTTTACTGCTCGTTAGCAGCTCTTGTAAAAGATGTGGGACAAGGTCTTTGAAACCATCATCATCCTCATGATCATCTGAGAGCACTTGTTACGTAGCAGTAGGGCTAATCAGGCAGAGCCACTGTGATAGTTCTATTATAAATTATTTCTATTTCTGTTAACTTTCATCTCCATTGCATCAAATACTTCAGAGTTATCTAGGTCATGAGCACAAAGAAAAGTACCTGTTTTTGGACTCCACTGAGTTGCTGGACCTTGATGATGAGCGAAGCGGTCCGACCCTTGTACTGAATTGTTCTAATAAACGTCCCAGCATGGTCCACACTGAAGGGCTCTGACCAGCGCCAATTGCCCCAACCTTCAATACAGATGTGCAACAGCTGGAGAGAAAAACAATGATTGTCACAATGCCAAACATGCCAACAGAAATCTCGTCCTCAAATGAAAGTCTCGTTGCTGGAAAACCCTTCTATTTGTAATATCTAGCATCTGTTTTCTTTCTGACCTGCATTATTCATCCACTTCCAGCTCATTTCACCAGGCTAAGAATAGCAAATATGCCACAGAGAGTCAATGTAGTCTTCCAGATCACATTTTAAACCTTCTCAAAAATAATGGTCCTATCAAATGGTGAAAAGTCTGTTGAACATTTGAGAAAAGACTATTTCATTCATTTGGAGGACAAGAAGGTTTAAATGTGAGATCAAAGAACCTTGGTCTTGACTGATAGTTTATTCCTTCTTATGGTTAGATGGTAATTAAAGCTGTTTGATTTGAGGCATTATTATTATTATTACTGACACATGAGAGTAACTTATTTTTTCTCTCTCATCTTACAGAAGGGCGTGGATGTTGTACACATCTGAGAGAAAGGTCCACGAAGGCCAGCGTGTTGACAGTAGGCAGAGGCCACACCACACCCGAGCCTTACAGGTCTTGTCCTCAGCATGTGTGCAAAGCCTCAGACCCTGTGGTTCCAGTTTTGGAGGAGATCACATACCTTATTAAGCAGTGCATTCTCCAGTTAGATAACTTCAATATTCTGGATTGCTGCTTCTATGGCCTGGCTATCTGTCTTATAGAAACATCCCCCAAAGCTACATAGAATAAGTTTACAGTAATCTGTGTATGTAAGAGGGGGTTCCAAGGAGACAGGTGGTTGAGGAGCTGGGTTGGTAAGATGCTTGTGGAGACTAGATGATCTAGTCCTACTGGTGTATCTGCCAAAGGGGCACAGGACCTGAGGAGACAGGCCAGGGAGCCTGGAGCAGGTGGATGGCATCATTTTTTAAACTAAATTTCCATTCCATATTGTTTCTTTTGATAAATAACAAAATGGCAAGTTGAAGATTCAATTAATTTAATATACTCTCTTTATGAGATCACAATATCTAATAGAAATATCTTCAATATTCTGATGTAAAAAACTCTTTGTTCTTTTTATTTTTTGCCTTAGGTACTTACTGTAACTTTTTTTTTTTTTTGCGGTACTGGGGACTGAACCCAGGGGCATTCTACCTCCGTGCTACACCCCCGGCCCTATTTTTTTATACTTTATTTTGAAACCGGGTCTCATGAAGTTGCGGAGGGCCTCACTAGGTAGAGAGAGAGAGAGAGAGAGAGAGAGAGAGAGAGAGAGACAGGGAGAGAGAGAGAGAGAGAGAGAGAGAGCTGAGGCTGGCCGCGAACCCGGATCCTCCGGTCTCCGCCTCCCAAAGTACTGGGATTACAAGCGCACGCCACCACGCCCGGCTTACTTACTGTAACTTTTACAAGTTAAATCTCTTGAATCATATTGTTATGTATTCATATAGTATTGCCACTTTGGGTAATACCTAGATTTCTCTTGAGGTCATTTAAGTATTTCCTATTTTGACTATTACCTATGAGCTACAACTGGGAAAATCAGTTTATGTGGGTATTCCAAAATATGTATTTAAATGAAAATAAACAATGTTCTATATGCTTAGAAAGTATAAAATGACACTTTAAGAAAAATGTTTATATGACACATAAACATAATTTAATATTTTCCTTTTTTGTCACATATTGTTTTTTTGTATATGCGTGTGCTGGGGATTGAACCCAGGGACATTCTACCTCCAAACTACATCCCCCACACCTTTTATTTTTAATTTTGAAACAGGTCTCACTAAGTTGCTGAGGCTGGCCTTGAACCTGCGATCCTCCTCTCTCAGCCTTCCAAGTATTGTAATATAGAATTTTTTAACAAAGCTAACCAAAGTTGAATCTTATGAAATCCTTCCAATAAACAGACTGAACAAAACTCTGAAAAATCCTAAAAGAGTTATCAAAATAGATAAACTAAGAATATACATGGGAATTTCCATAATAAAAAAGTCTTGATGAAAATAGATATTTTTAGTTTCAGCCTTAGGAGGAGCCCTGACAGCATGCTTCAGTTCTAAAATTTCCCAGTGTCACTGGTGATCACAATATGAATTTTGATGGATGATTAAGGTAGGACTTTTTTTTGTTTTTAAATATCTGAATAAAGTATTTTTTAAATCTCCTAACTTATCACCCTGCTTTTAATATGTCCTATTTTGTTCTTCCTCCACATAACTGACAGTGATTCTATGAAATCAAAGGCTACCAGTGAGATGGTTTCTAAAAAAGACAGCAAAAAAAAAAAAAATCCTGGACAGCAATACCTTTAGGGAAAATATGGTATTATATACACTCTCCAACATAAAAGTACCATGGAATCTTTGATCTTTAAATATTAGTTTCACATATATACACAAAAAGAAAAACAATAGCACTGTTTGGAACCAGTTTGGTTTTTTATAGAAGCAATTGGGAATAAAGCTCAGGGCGCACACAAAACTAAAAGAAACAAGAAAGTTGTTTTCTTTGGAGAGACTAGTAGCTGGAAATGACAAAAAAAATAATGAGGTAAGGTACTTAAGGTCAAATTCAGCTATATTTTTCCTGAACATTCCATAGACTCTAGAGAAAGTTTTACTATACAATGTAATTTTAATTGAGGAGTGTGCCCATTTGCATATGAGCCCAGCTTAAGATAGCTGATCACTCTGTACTCGGCATTTAATGTCACCAAGGGATATGCTGTCAGATTGTGTTGGCAGCCATTTGTTCTCAGAATGTTGGCAAAGATATCTTCTTTGAATTATGAAAATTCACATACATTTGCATTTAGTTCACACAGAAAAGTTAAATGGGAGAAAAACCTTTAAACACTTC
Source organism: Glis glis (assembly GCA_004027185.1). Classification (NCBI taxonomy): domain Eukaryota; kingdom Metazoa; phylum Chordata; class Mammalia; order Rodentia; family Gliridae; genus Glis; species Glis glis. The sequence goes on from PVJS01009573.1 coordinate 8,723, forward strand.
TCCCCATATGCATCATCAATTGAATATTTGTAATGTTTGGCCTACTGCTAAAAAGCATCTAAATATCTCAATGTATAAAATTTACTAGGAAAGGAATTGCATTTCTTTTGTGTGTGTAGTACTGGGGATTGAACCCGGAGGCATTCTGCCTCTGAGCTACACCCCAGCCCTATTTTAGTTTTTATTTATTTATTTATTTATTTATTTATTTATTTATTTATTTATTTATTTTGGGTTTTTTTTGTGGAACTGGGGATAGAACCCAGGGCCATTCTACCTCCGAGCTACATACCCAGTCCTATCTTTTATTCTTTATTTTGAAACAGGATCTCACTAAGTTGCGGAGGCCTCACCAAGTAGCTGAGGCTGGCTGCGAACCCGGATCCTCCGGTCTCAGCCTCCCAAGTACTGGGATTACAAACATGCGCCACACCCAGCTTAGTTTTTATTTTGAAACAGGGTCTCACTAAGTTGTTGAGGCTGTCCATGAACCTGCAATCCTCCTTTCTCAGCTTCCTAACTACTGGGATTACAGGTGTGGGCCACCATACCCAGCTAGGAATTATATATATATTTTTTATGGTACTGGGGATGGAACCCAGGGGCATTCTACCTCTGAGCTACATCCTCGACCCAATTTTATTTTTTATTTTGAAACAGGGTCTAAGTTGAGGAGGGCCTTGCTAAGTTGACGAGGCTGGCCGCGAACCTGCAATCCTTCTGTCTCTGCCTCCCAAGTACTGGGTTTACAAATGTGTGCCACCACACCCTGATAGGAATTACATTCTTAAGAGAGAAATCTACAAAGAGGAATTGAGGAGTCCCAGCAGTTCTTGAGTCCTCCATCCCATGGTGTGATCATCGTGCCTGCAAACTTGTGGCACTGGATGGCAGTGCTCAGATAACCGCAGACACCAGGCCAGGGTGGGAGGTGCTGTTCTTGTGGGACCCCCTGACTAAATTTCACTGCTACAAGTACTGAAAATCTCCATTTAAAAACAAATACTCATGTATCTATTTTCATTTCTATACAGAAGGAAGCAAAATATCAGATATAAAAATGAAATTTGTATGAGACTACCTGCTTTTAATGAGATATCTTTCTATCATGTATCCAATATATTTTCATTGTTTAGGCACTATAAGGAAGACAATATGCTAGCACTATGGAGGAAACAGTGAGGAAGAGATGTATTTTTTGTCCCTTAATGTGATAATGGTCTTAGGGAAAATAAGGCCAGAGCAAATAACCAACACAAGGAAGGAGGAGAGGTGCAGAGTGCTACCACAGTCCAGATGAGGAAGGGTCTGCTTGAGGCTGCTGCTGTGATTAAGATTATTCATGAATAGCTGGGTCCTAGTGTGTGTAAGATTTTAAATGGCAAAGATAACAGTTCATTTACAGGCCAAGGAGACAATCTGAGATGGGAAAAGCAGAAGCCATGCTTAGGGCAAAGTGATAGTCTCAACTGATCAGAGAAAAGGAAACAGAAGAGTGGGGGATACAGTCAGATGGGTGGATCTAGCTGATGGCCAGCACTGACTTACGAAGCTAAGCAATTTGCTCTCTATTCAGGATGTACTGAAGCCTTTGGTATGGTGAGCAACATTTGAGAGAAGAATAACAGTGGTATGTGGAGGCAGAAAAACTACAATGGCCAGGTTGAGAGGCAAGGTGGAGAAGGAAAGCAATGGGTTTATTCCTTTTGCCTGGAGACTAAGGATTTTTATGTTGTCTTATCAACTTAAAATTTTTCATTCACTCTTTTTCATTATTTCCCTCACCGACTCACTTCCTCTATCATCTTTCCTTCAATTCAGGCTTTTCATGCTTTTGGGCCTTACTTAGCTAGTGTCTAATATTTTCCACTGGGGGGAGAGTCAAACAGGAACTACTCTTGTTGGAACTCCAGTGACAACTGGAATGAAGCAATACTGCAAGGGTGTACACTGGCTGCAATTGTGGGGGGGGGGCTGAGGGGCTACCATTTCTTTTTTCAGCAAATCCCCCAGTACTGTGCTGACAGCAAGACTACATTTATAATTTTACCTCTGAAGACCTCAGTTGGGAGCAGATACAGCTTTCAATTCATTTTTTTCTATACAAAATAAAACTTAAAACAATTTGTGATCAGGGAGTTAGAGATGATCTCTTAGGACCACCAACAGTCATGCCCAAAGGGAGAATTCCTGAATCGATATATTCAGGAAGAAAGAAAAGTTAGATGAAATCTAGGAAAATACAGTACACCAAGAAAGAGGATGGCTAAGTAAAAAATTTAAATTACATTTTGAAATACAAAAAATTAAGGTACCAAATACTTTTCTGTGAATTTATACATTTCATTATTCATTTTAAAACTGTTATAAGACTTTTCCTACCTCACTAATACAAATTAAAACTTTGTGTTCCAACTCATTTGGGGCTTTCATTTGCATTCTGTAATAATTTACCTCACAGTGATATGTAATATCCTAAAGAGAAACTGAAAAGTTAAAAAACTTTGAAAAATTTCCTAATATATTGTATTCATTGTAGAAATTTTAGGGGCTCTAAATAACATGTAATCCAACGGAAATAAACTACTGAATTTGTATTAATTCATTTGTGTATTAAAATACATATTTTAGCCGGGCGTGGTGGCGCACGCTTGTAATCCCAGTACTTTGGGAGGCGGAGACCGGAGGATCCGGGTTCACGGCCAGCCTCAGCTCTCTCTCTCTCTCTCTCTCTCTCTCCACTTAGTGAGGCCCTCCGCAACTTCGTGAGACCCGGTTTCAAAATAAAGTATAAAAAAAAATAGGGCCGGGGGCGTAGCGCAGAGGTAGAATGCCCCTGCGCTCAATCCCCGGTACCGCAAAAAAAAAAAAAAAATACATATTTTAAAATTTTGTATATATTACTGTATTAAAACTTAGGTACCATTTATTTCTTAAACTTTGAAGCTCATCACTTTAAGAGCCTAGTGCACAGTAGGTACTCAATAAATGTGCTTAATAAATAAATGCATCAAGATTAGTGAAAATAAAACTATTCAAAAATTGTAGTGAAAGTTATACATATAGTAGTACCATAAAATGAGTATTAAATGAAAATATTTTCTCTCATATGTGGAAGCTAGAAAGAAAATAGGAAACATAAGGGGCTTTAGATAAATGTGGAGAGAAACCAGTAGAATAGTGGAAGGGGGTTGGGGGAGGGAGGTAGGGAGGTTGGAGGAAAGAAGTTCAAATAATACTGTGGCAATATGTGAATGTATTATTACCAATCTCACTAACTCATGTCGGGAGGAAGGGGGGAGTACAGTGGGGTGTGGAGGAAAATACACCAAGAGTTGTGTGCCTGTATGTTTCTAACCTATGGAACTTCACTATGATGTATAATTGCAATGCACCAATAAATTTTGAAAAAATATCTTAATTTCAGATACTTATGGATTCATTGATTCTAAGAAAGAATTTATACTAAGGTAATAGTATGAGTGTATGCAAAGATTTATCTAGATGTATGCTTATTCCAGCACTGTTTTAATAATGAAAATTTGTTAGTATTAGGAAATTGGTCAAATAAAATATAATAAAAATAATATCTATCATTTATTAGATACTATGGGCTTCGCTAAGTGCTTTATGTATTTTGTCTTATTTGTTCCTTAAAACAATCTTATAAGGTAGGTAATTTTTTTTTCTCTGAAGCCTCCTCAGCTCCTAACACAGGGTCTGGCTGGTTAAATTGCTATATTATATAATCACATGATTCTTAGAGTAGTTTAACATGATTATGTGAGGCTTTTTCCTAAGGCAATAGTTTTTTTTCAACTTATCAAATATTTTAGAGGATCCATAGCTACTAAATATTTATCATAGGCTAATTAACTATACTACCCATAGTGGGTATAGAGAAGAATGAGACACTTTAGTTGGGCTAAAAATGCTCACAATATAGTGGGAGAAACACATATTCAATGAGAAGAATTATACTGCAAAATTAGAGGAAAAAAAAGTTGTAGAATTCCAGAAGTGTTTTGCTGGGGGAAGCTAAAAATTTGACCAGAGGAAATATTTTATTTATTCAAAGAGACATGAAAAAAGACAGGTTGAAATGGAATAAAAAATGATACTATTGTTACTTCTGGAACACAAAAGCAGGCATCAGCCTAACTTGCCACATGACAACCAGGGACAGAGTGGTTCTTTCTGTACAAAATTAATGTCTGCAAAGCATACTGACTGCATTACAAAGGTGAATCACAAAAGTGACAAGCTATGGCTTCAAGCTAATTGTGAAAAAACTGGTTATACTTTTTGACAATATAATTTGGGAAATTAACTTTATATTATAAATGCATCAGCTTCCTTTCCTGTAATAGTTTTGATCATAACCCAGATGGAGCCACTGAATATTGATCCTGGAAAGAACAGTCAATACTAGAATAAAATTCATTGTTTTAGGAAGTCAAATCTGACCCTTGGTCAGCCAAGAGGCCTGTGTGTGGATTACTGGGGATGCAGAGAGGTGAGGGTTAGGACAAGAACCTGCCTGGCAGAGTGGTAGAGAAAGGAAGGGCGAAGAGGCAGTAAACTCCTGGGTCAGTAACTGCTATCACCCCCTGGAGCATCAATCACCAACAAACGCCAGGACTGAAGCACAAAAGACAGTGGAACAGTAAGTAAAATGAGCAATGTTGTCATTTGGCTTCTTGCAATAATGTCATTCAAATCTCATACCTATATTCTTCAAAGTTTTGAAACATGGCATTATATTGTTTCATCATATAATTTACAATGGTTATTTGGTTTTCCAGGGGTAGGTTAGGATATCAAGCGTCACACATTTCTAGCAAACATTAAGTGTTAATATTTTAATATATCTGAAACAAAGCCATAGAACCTTTTTTTGTGGTACTGGGGATTGAACCCAGGGGCATTCTACCTCTGAGGCACATCCCCATCCCCCCTTTTTTTGCTCTTCAAACAGGGCCTCGCTAGGTTGCTGCAATTCTTGCAGAGTTGTTGAGGCTGGTCTTGAACCTGCAATCCTCTTGTCTCAGCCTCCCAAGTTCTAGGATTACAGGCATGTGCCACCGCGCCTGGGTGCCAATAGACTCTTTGAAACATTATTTTTCATAAATACTCATAACCAGAACTCTAAATTAAATAATTTGTTTATGGAATTTTACTGTTTAGGCATTAGTCTCTAGCTGAAGTTTACACACTTGGAGAAAATAAGTTAGAAAAGAATAGGGTGAATAGCAGTGGAGTTTTTAATTTATATATTCTCTACAAAATGAGATGCTTAATGGTCATTCTTTCCTAAAAATGATCTAAATCTAAGTGACCTAAATTAGGGGAAAGTAATTTATTTAATAATTTTGTAAAAAAGATTTAATGAGCAAGTTGCCTCATATATTTTATATATTTTATAATTTTATTCAAAACTGTTTTTGGGCCGGGCGTGGTGGTGCACGCTTGTAATCCCAGTACTTTGGGAGGCGGAGACCAGAGGATCCGGGTTCGCGGCCAGCCTCAGCTCTTCTCTCTCTCTCTCTCTCTCCCCACCTAGTGAGGCCCTCCGCAACTTCGTGAGACCCGGTTTCAAAATAAAAAAGTATAAAAAATAGGGCCGGGGGCGTAGCGCGGAGGTAGAACGCCCTTGTGTTCAACCTCCGGTACCGCAAAAAAAAAAAAAAACTGTTTTTGAACATTTCCATCATGAAATCTGATATAAATGTATACAGTAAAAGAAAATATGAAATGATATAAAGACTTGTTTTAAAGGGGTCATGTCAACAGTGCACATATCTACTGTTTTCATGTTTCTAAGGGGTGTGGTTTTTCCTATAAGTTAAACTGTATATGACTGAAAAAACATGAGCTGTGATATTAATAGCCACCTTAAATTCAGAATTGCATGACAGTGTGCTTACCCTTGATACTGGCACAAAGGGCTGACAAGTGAACATTCAAAGAACTTTGCTATGTATGTATATGTGTTTATACAGAAGATAATTCAAACTTTCTTTTTAAAGAAATAAAAACTTTCTCTTTGCTTAAAAGAGTTGTACTAATAGCCAGGAGATTCTGGTGCTGTGTGGACACACTATTTTGACAGAAGTATAGTCAATGGTCATCATGTTTTTGGCTGGACATAATTCTTTTGTGGAAGAGTTTAGAGTATGTTGGATGGAAATAATAGAGAATAAATTAGGTGAGCTAAACTTGATGAAGGAAACACTCCAATGGACATGATGTATATACACAAAATTATCAATGCCAATCTCAATGCCATGAATGGGGAGGGTGAGGGAGTAGGTAGGAGTTGCGGGAAGGGTTCACCGAGTGCTGTGTGCATGTATGCCTCTATCACTCTGAACTTCATCATGATGTATGATTACAATGCACCGATAATAATAATAAAAAGAAATGGAAGTCAACAAGATAAGCAACTAGAGAGACAATCTGATAGTCCTTCAGATTTGGATTTTGGAGTATGAGTCAAATTATCAGCTTCTGTTTGTTTGAAGATCAGTTTCGACTAAATGTAAGTATAAACAATTGAGAAACCCACCCAAAGTTTGAATTAAAATTCTCTTTTAAATTGTTCTCAAATGTAACATTGTTCAGCAAAATTCAGTTTAAACTTAGAAGACATGCCAACATGTGTCCTAAGAGATCAAGTGGTTCTATGCGATTTTAAATTTATTTTTAGTCATTATGGCAATTTAGACAATTATAATTGTTATCACTAATTTTTAATTAGAGAGAAAAGAAGTCACCAGATGTATATAAAGGAAATCCAAAATTCTTAGTTATTTATTTTCATTTGACTAAACTGCCTTGCCATACTAAGAAAACATTTTTGTAAAGGTTAAATAAAGTATTTCATGGCAACCGCTGCTTCTTAGTGCCTGTATAACAAGAAACATGAGCCAGCCAAAGTTGTGCAAGTAGGTTTTCTTTCCCAGTGAGGGAATGTGGTATCTAAGACCTTGTCCTAACTTATTTTATCCCCAAGTGTAAGTCAAGCAAGTCAAACATGAACTAATGCCTGAAGGGAAGTCCCTGACTCCAAAAGTATGGATTATTTCACATTTATCTTAAAATCTGCTCTCAGAGTTCTTAAAATTCACTAACTTGGCAAGTCAGGAATTGTCATGAGAAATGAAATAATTTCATAACTATGAAGTCATTCAACATTCCATGCATCTGACACTCACTGGGCTTGGCCCTGTCTTGGGCATTATTCTGACCTTTAAATAATAATTTCTTCAATATTCTGGAAATAATTTGAAAGCATGGAAATAATTAAAATGTGCCACAGTATAATAGGTACACCATTGTCTTTCAGTCTGCTTTTGTTACAAAGACTCGTAGTGATAGGTGTGATTAAAGACAACTGCATTATGTATGTGGAGACCTTTATGACATTCTTAACCAGGATTTCCCATTATTCCAAAATGGCAAAATACCACACTTTAATGGTACAGCTGCATTCCCTTTCTCCAAGCATTCTGTATTAAAATTCACATTTAAAACTAGTTCACTGAAGAACCTTTATGTTTAGACATCAAGAATTCACATTTGCAGAACACTGGCTTGTGAAAGGGCTTTGAGTATCTTGTAAAAAGCTTAAGGAATCTCCAGTATGTTTTATCCAAAGCTATATTTCAATATCTAAAATTTATTGTCAGGGAAGGGAAAGAGAGACCATTAACAGCACCAGCAATCATTCCTCTGGGTGCTTCAGAGCTGAAATGATCCCCAGTCAACCACTTTCATGTAGATTGATTAAAAAAAATCAGCTCTGGGACTGGATGAAATGCCTTATCACAATCCCATCTTGAAATAGGTCATATTGGAAATGATTTTTACAAAGAAATTCTAAAATATACAGGGAAGGAAAACTCAACCTCAAACTTCTGTCTGTATTTAAGTAGAACACATATATCTCCCAACAGAAAATGAAGAAATTCCCAATATGCTCTGTGCATTAGATACTTACTGACTTGAATTGCTAGGACCCCATTTACTTTTACTGTTGACTGCAGAAGGCACTGTAAGCTCCCTCAGAGAATGTGAATTTCCTGGAATCCCTCATGAAACTAAAAATAGTTTAAGAGAGAAAAGTGAGGGAACTGAGTCTTCAGTCTACATTTTGCTGTTTTGATTACCGCTTAAAATGAAATAAAAATGCAACTGATGGCGAATGGACAGTAGTTCCGGGTATTCAAATGGAGTCGGTGTTTACAGAATATTTTGGAGTAAAGTCCTTGCCAGATGGTCCCAAGAAGTGTTTACCTCACTGTTGATTTTAGCTATCTTAATGTCAGCAACAATAAAAAGAAGCCTGTTACTGCCACTGGGGAGCAAAGGCATAAAATCCTTCTTCCCAAAATGGACTTGTTAGTTGCAGACAGCTGTGCCCTACACAACAATAAGGGTGATACTGGAGATTCCTGGGAAATTATTTCCATGATTAAAGAAAGAGAAAAGATGTGGCAAATTTAGCTTGTAGTGAAGTCTACTTTAAATGCATAATATTTACTTATTATACTATGTACTTTTAGTTTATGGTAAGAATTTTTATAGAATAAATACAAAAGATTAAATGAAAGTATAAAGAGTTGCACATGCATGCAGGCCTGAAAGTTGGCTCTCTCTGAACTGTATTGCTATCCCTCTCCTGTTTTCCTATGTTATACGTCTTCATTGGAGGCCATAGGGAGGACCAGGGGCTATTCTTAATTAAGAGTTCAATGGCATTGACAGTATAGTGAGGCACTGCATTTGAGATCAGTGCCTCTTTATGTGTATGTATGTACAGTATATATATATATATATATATATATATATATATATACACACACAAACAATATGATGCAAAGAACAGCATTTGAAATTTTAGTATTAATAAAATAATTAAGATTTTTTAAATTTTTAAAAATTTTTTTGCGGTACTGAGGATTGAACTCAGGGGCATTCTACCTCTGGGCTACACACCCAGCCCTATTTTTTATCTTTTATTTTGAAACAGAGTCTCACTAAGTTGTGGAGGGCCTAAATTGCTGAGGCCGGATCCTCTGGTCTCAGCCTCCCAAGTACTGGGATTACAAGCGTGCGCCAACACGCCCAGCAATAATTAAGATTTTAAGCTTAAACTTAAACTCCTCTAATTCTAGCTCCCTGTCCTTTGGATCTGGCTTAACCTGTGACTTGCTCTCCCCAATAGAATGTGGCAGAACAGCAATGTGCGAGATGAGCCTAGATTTAAGAGGCCTTGCAGTCTCTGCTTCTGTTCTTCTGTGAAGAAGCCTGGGATAGCTTGCTAAAATGGTCACATGGGAGAGAACCAAGGCACCTGGTGAGGAGCCTGCCAACTATGAGATATGTGGATGAGCCCCTATACCACCCAGGCCTAGCTTACCTACTAGCTCACTGGAACCTTCTGAGTGAGTCCAGGTGAGACCAGCAGAACAATCTCCAGATGTGCCTAGATTTCTAACAGACTCATGAACTAATCAATGATTTTGACACCACTAAGTTTTGGGGTGGTTTATTAAGCAGCAGTAGATATCTAGTATGAACCTCTTCTTATCCATGGTCAATCCTTCCATTCGCAATCTGAATTCTTTCCTCTTCTCCCTTTTAAGAGTTCATGCTATTACTCATTCTTTTTCTATTCTGCATCATCGGCCTCTCTGCTATTTATTTCTTTTCATATGAGCTGCCTAAATGTCTTCCATTCCCCCAGACTCTAAAGATTTCTGTAGACAATATCCAATAAAGATGGAAAAAATGGGCCCAACCTTTCTACTTTCTCACTTCCCATTCATTTCTCAACCCACTGTAGTCTAGCTTCTATCCCTCTCTCTCCATTAAAGTGCTTTTCTTAATGATGTCTCAACAGCCAAATACAGTGGTCTCCTCTTTTTAGTTCTTGCATCACTCAATCTCCTTATAGCATCTGACAATTCTAGTCTGCTAGATATTCTCCTTTATTGACTTTAAAACACCATTATGAGCACACTTATTAGCTGATTGTATTTCTTCTTTAGAGAATGTCTATTCAGTTTCATTTCCTATTTTTAATTTTTTTTAGTGTTTTTTGAGTTCTTATATAATCTAGATATTAGTTCTCTATCAGAGGAGTAGCTGCAAAGATTTTCTCCCACTCTGTAGCCTCTCTCTTTAGACTCGACTGTTTCCTTTGCTGAACAGAAGCTTTTTAATTTGATGCCATTCCATTTATAGACTCTTCGTTTTATTTCCTGAGTTTTGAGAGTCTTACTGAGAAAATCTCTACCACTGCCTATATGTTGGAGAGTTGGTCTTATAGAGATTAGTACAGAGGTTCCTCAAAAAACTAGGAATGGAACCACCATATGGCACAGTTCCTTGTTATCATTCAAAAAGAATCAAAGTCAGAATACTATGGTGATACATGCATCTCCATGTTTGTAGCAGCACAGTTCACAACAGCCAAATTATGGAACCAACCCAGGTGTCCACCATCAGATGAATGATAAAGAAAATATGGTATATTCTCACAATGGGGTTCTACTCAGATATAATGAAGAACAAAGTTATGTCATTTGCAGGAAAATGGATAAAACTAGAGAATATTATGCTAAGTGAGATCAGCCAGTCTCAGAAAGTCAAGTGTCATATGTTTTCTCTCATATGTAGAAGCTAGAGAGAAAATAGGAAACAAAAGGGAGTGTGAGAGCTGGGCATGGTGGAGCACACTTGAAATCCCAGTACTTGGGAGGCTGAGACGAGGATCCGGGTTCGCGGCCAGCCTCGGCTACTTAGTGAGGCCCTCCGCAACTTAGTGAGACCCGGTTTCAAAATAAAGAATAAAAAAATAAGACAGGGGTGTAGCTCAGAGGTAGAATGCCCCTGGGTTCAATCCCAGTACCGCAAAAAAAAGGGGGGTGTGAATAAATGAGGAGCGAGACAATAGAGCAAAGAGACTGGGGGAAGCAGGTTGGAGGGGAAAAAGGAAGGCTGAGGAAGAAGTGGTTTCAAATAATGCTATGGGAATATATGAAGTTGTTACCACCCATTTTTACTAACATGTACAGGGAGGGAGAAGGAGGTAGCAGGGTGGGATGTGGAAGGAAATGCACTAAGAACTGTGTAGATGTATGTTTGTGTCACATTGAACCTTACTATGATGCATAATTATAATGTACTAGTAAAATTATTTAAACAAAACACCATTATGTCCTGTTTTCCTATTATGTTGGTTTTCCTTGTAATTCTTACTCCCCCTCAATAGATTCCATTCCTCAGGCTAACCCCCTAATTCTACTGTTGCTCTTTATGCAAGCTCATCTCCAAGATTGCTCCAATGATCCTCGCCTCTTGTTATCTGTGTCTTTGTTTAGTTGCTTCACATGGAGTTGGTCTGACCTGTACCACTAGGATATCATTAGGCCAAGTCATAAGAGGAATTGAGGCTTCTGCCTTCTTCCCTCAAATCACTTGACTTGGGGGAAGCCAGCTTCCATGTCATGAAAATACTCAAGCAACTCTATGGAGAGATCTCTGCAGTGAAGAGCTGAGGCTTCCTACCAAGAGCTATGTGAGCACACCATTTTGGAAGTAGATCATGCAGCACAGTCAACCCTTCAAATGACTGCAGCTCTAGCAGAGGTCTTGACTAGCAACCCTACCAGAGACTCTGAGCTAGAACAATTCTGTTACACAGCTCTTGAAATTCCTAACAAAAACATGAGGTATAAATGTTTGTTGTTTTAGCTACTCAAGTTTTAGGGTAATTTGCTATACAGCAACAGGTGACTTGATTTTGGTGTCTGTAAATGGAGTGTTACTAAAACAAAATCCTAAAATGTAGGAGGGGTTTTGGAGCAGGAAAGTGAAAAACAAAAAAACAAAAACAAAAACAAAGCCGGGCGTGGTGGCGCACACTTGTAATCCCAGTACTTGAGAGGCTGAGACCGGAGGATCTGGTTTCGCCGCCAGCCTCAGCTACTTAGTGAGGCCCTTTGCAACTTTAGTGAGACTCTGTTTCAAAATAAAGAATAAAAAATTGGGCTGGGGGTGGAGCTTGGAGGTAGAATGCCCCACTACTGCAAAAAAAAGTGAAGATATATTAATTAATAAAACTTCAAAGAGGTTTTTTTTTTGAGCTACTGGGGATTGAACTTAGGGGGATCTGCCATTGAGTCACATCCCCATCCCTTTTTAGTTTTTATTTTGAGATAGGGTCTTGCTAAGTTTCCCAGGCTGGCCTTGAACTTGCAATCCTCCTGCCTCACTCTCCTAAGTAGCTTGGATTACAGGTGTGTGTTACTGTGCCTGACCCAAAGAAATTATTAATAGAAACCCAATGGCCATATAGGAAGCTGCCAGTGAGGAAGTGCAGAAAATGTTTCTGGAAATGGGTTAGAGGATCCATGCTCTGTAGTGGCAGAAAGCTCAGCAACATTATTACCTGTAGTAAATCAGAAAATAGAAAATGTAACTTCATGAGACCCGGTTTCAAAATAAAGTATAAAAAATAGGACCGGGGGTGTAGCGCGGAGGTAGAAAGCCCCTGGGTTCAATCCCTGGTACCGCAAAAAAAAAAAAAAAAAAAGAAAATAGAAAATGTGCCTAATAAACTATGTGATTTAGCTAAGGAGATTTCCAGACAGTGCCGAAGTGCCTTCTGGCTTCTACCTACTGCTTGTATTAAAATCAGAGAAAGGAGATACAAGCTTAAGGAAGGACTGTTAGACAAAAATAATCCATCTTTATTAGATGGCACATGATACTAAAATCAAGAAACAGCTTCTAGGGAAAAATCAAATCCAGGATGTGGCCAGGAAAGCGGAGTGTAGAGATGATATAAAGGGAGTGCCTGTAAATCCTGTGTTAAGACCAAAGAGATCCACACTGGTGCCTCAGAGAACTAGTCAAACAAAGGGCTTCTGAGACAGTTGAGGGAAATGTCCCCCAGAAGTGGCAGCAAGATCTTAGAAAAGAGCCTACTTTGAAGGGATCTGGGGTATGATTTTGTTCAATATAGTGAACCTAGAATTTTATTAGCAAAAATACTGCCAATTTAGATGGAATGAAAGAAAGATATTATAAAATGAAGTGGCCTTTGAACCTTCAAAATTCTGCAAGCACAAATCAGGCTGAGAAAACTACAAGGTGCAAGCAAAGGCTACTTTTCATGGTTCAAGTTGCTTTTAGTCTGCCCCATGCATGTGTATGGCTCAGCTGAGCAGGTGGGACAAATTTAAACATATTATGTTCTTATTTTATGATTTTCTCCTTTCCAGCATTTTCTCTGTATTCTCTAGCAGCCTTGGTTGCCTGGGCTTCTCCCCCTGGTACCTTGGGCCAGAAAGATGCTATGCCACCCTGCACTGCCATGACTACACTTGCCCTCAAGGCAAAGCTACCAAAAATGGGGAGTTCACTCTATACACTACTTGTTCAAAGTTTTGACTCTCCTCCAAAATCTGCCTGCCTCTGTTTAGTCCCCAGAGCCCCCATGTTCTTAGGTGTTTAGAAAGATCATATTCTTAGGCATTTACACCAATCTATTCTTTCTCCTCTGGCCTGGATCAGTCACTCTGATCTCCTAGATTATGCGGTAGTGTTCAAACTCCTCTCTGCTTGTATTTTCAATCCTCACTAGATTTTCTTCTAACTATACCAGAAGCATCTCTCCAAAATGTCATTGTGATCCTGGCATTCCTCTACTTAGAGCCTTTTAGTAGCCAAAAGCTGCCCACTGTATAGAGGAAGATATCCTCAAAATGGATTGACAAGCTCTTCAGAACATAATTAATTCCTCCAAACAGTGGGGTGCTGGAGCTGGCTCAGAGTTGTTTGTGAAAGCCAGTCATTTAAATATTCAGGAATTTAACTGATTGTTAAACCATCGCAACCTTGAAATCAGCTGTGCTGGGAGTATTTATACAAAGAAAACTGGCCCAACACTACGAATCAGGGCTTCCTCACCATGACCACCCTAAGAACCAGTGTACTAGCAATACCTCTTCAGCATGATGTCTTTTTTGGCCTGAGCTACACTGAGAAAACCCCAAATTTCTTACCATGACATGCTGTGTGTGTGTGTGTGTGTGTATACACATATATATCCCTCATTCTGTTTGATGTGCTCTCTCCACTACTATCTACTGGCCAGCCTTTACTCCTCCTTCAAACCATGCCTATGTGTGAAGCTCACTTTGGCCTCTCTGGGTATGAGATTATCCTGCCTTTGTGCTACCATATCCTCAAGACAGCACTGAAACTTCTTGGTTTCAGTGAGGGCTCTCTTGGTCTTCACTGACTTTCCCCTCTTGCGGCTGCACACATGGTCTCCACACAGCAGCCAGATCAGTCAGGCTTTCCTACCACATTGTTTCATGCCTTGGTGGCTTTCACACATGTTGGTCCATTATCTGGAATACCACCCCTGCCCTCATGTCATTGGCCTAGCTAACTTTTATTTAAACATTAAACTTAGTACAAACATCCCTTCTGCTAGGAAGCCTTGCCAGATTCCCATCTTCCTGTCAGATTTGGAAATATTTTTGTGTTTCCCATTAAGACTTTATACATATCTAGGTGCAACTGATTGTATCTTCTGACTCCCTGGCTCTTCCTCCTCTGCCTAGTGTTTTCATTAGTTACCCATCATTTCTCCCTGTCCTGAACTATTGCAATGATGTACTGATAGACACTGATGCATATAATATTTTGTTTACTTTTCTGGTTCCCTCTATAGACAGTATGTTCCTTAGAAGAATGTACATGCTTAACTACATACAATAGATAGTAATAAACATTATTGATTAAAAAATAAATGGGAAGAAGGAGGCTAAATAAACACCTACAGGGAAATAATGGCAGACAGGAGTGCCTGTGAGGATAATGAGCCAGGCCTTGAATGCTAGAATATTTAGATGTTATTTCTTAGATTGTGTAAGAGCCTGTGAAGGTTTATGGACAGAGAATAAAAATAATAAAATTATTTTGGAAAATTACTTGAGTTTTAGTCTGCAAGACAGATTGGAGTGGGCCAAACTGTAACTAATAGAATTGAGAAAAACTATTGCAGTAGTTCGCATAAGTAATAAAGATAACTGTTCTTGATATATCATTACACTTGCCACTATTTTAATCAGCACTTGAAATTCTTATATTTTAATATGTATATGAACTTCTTAACTTCCCTTTGATAATTTATGCTCCTTATTAAAAAGTTGATTTTTTTGGGGCGGTACTGGGGATTGAACCCAGGGGCATTCTACCTCTGAGCTCCATCCCCTGCCCTATTTTTTATTCTTTATTTTGAAACTCACTAAGTTGTAGAGGGCCTCACTAAGTAGCTGAGGCTGGCCACAAACTTGCGATCCTCCTGTCTCAGCCTCCCAAGTACTGGGATTACAAGCGTGTGCCACCTGGCCTGGCAAAAAGTTGAAAATTATCTAAAAATGTTATAAAATGAAAAAATATCACCTTAACCCATGACTCAGAGGTAACTACTGATAACACTGTGACATTTCTCTTTCCAATATTTTTCTGAGCATTTTCTCTTATGTTGTGAAGATCATACTGTACATATATAATTTTATATTCTGCTTTTCTGACTGAGATGATATGGTAGCATTTACCTTTCCTATGTAAAAATTTATAGGTCCCATAATAGATCATCTTACAGATATATCAAATTTTACTTAACTATTTCCTTAAAAGTGAATATTTTGGTATTTAAATTTTTCTACTATAAATAAAATTGTGATAAACATTTTTGTTTATAGATCTTTGTTTTAATTTGCATTCTATTCTGAGGATAGATTAGTAGTATAAGACAGGGTTAAGGTCTATGATCATTTTAATAATAGCTTTGAAGCTCCTTATATTATTGCTACCTAGAAAGGAAGTACCAAGTCCATTTGCACCTTCAGTATATAAGAATATCTACTCACTTGCCCTTTCTAAACAAACTTTAACATGTATGCATGCACAGGAAAACACTTGAAAAATTTATCATTTTTGCCAACAGAATCTTTCCTTGCATAGAGTTCACTTCTTTTGAGTTTTAAAATTGTGACTGTGGCAACAAGGAACATGCTCTTTCTCCAGATGTTTGCACACATGCATTGTAGGGATGGATTTGGAAAGAGTGAACTGAACAGGAGTTACAGTTTAGTTAATGAAGCAGATATTGGCTGGAATTACCATAAGATAGGCCTATACTCAAAACCTGTAACTTTCCCATTTAGACAAAAGGAAAATGATCAGATCTTATTTTAAATTTTTTTATATTCAGAAAGAGAAATGGAAAACTTTCTGTTTATACAATGAGTAGGCCCATATAGTAACAAAAATATGCCAGGTATGGTGGTGCATGCCTGTAATCCCAGTACTTGGGAGGTTGAGACAGGAGGATGGTAGGTTCACAGCCAGTCTCAGCAACTTATGGGGGTATAGCTCAGAGGTAGAATGTCCCTGGATTCAATCCCCAGTAACCCCTACACACAAAATAATAATAGCAAA
Organism: Glis glis; assembly: GCA_004027185.1. Classification (NCBI taxonomy): domain Eukaryota; kingdom Metazoa; phylum Chordata; class Mammalia; order Rodentia; family Gliridae; genus Glis; species Glis glis. The sequence continues at coordinate 25,253 of PVJS01009573.1, forward strand.
AATATTTTACTGTTATTTTGTGAGTGCAGGTTTTTATATAAGAGTTAGACTTAAACTATCACCTGTCATTTCTCAACTTCTGAAAATTTTTACCAGGCTTTCAAGTGATAGGAATGTCATTTAGGTCAGAGTAAAAACAACTTCCTTCCTTCCTTTTTCTTTTCTTTTTTTTTTCCTCCTCTTTCTCCCTCCCTCCCCCACTACTCACTTTCTCTCTTTCCTTCCTTCCTTCCTTCCTTCCTTCCTTCCTTCCTTCCCTCCCTCCCTCCCTCCCTCCCTCCCTCCTTCCTTCCTTCCTTCCTTCCTTCCTTCCTTGGATTGATCCCAGGGGCATTCTACCTCTGAGTTACACCCCCATCCCCCCCTTCTAATTTTTATTTGAAATAGAGTATTGCTAAGTTGCCGAGACTGGTCTCAAACCTGCGATTCTCCTATCTCAGCCTCCCCTCAAGTAATGGGATTGCAGGCATGTGCCACCATGCCCGGTGAGTCAAAACAACTTTAAATCAAACCTTTAGGCTACTGAATTTTATCAACTGAGAGATATGAAAGCAATGGTTGGCACACTTGGGCTCATGGGTCAAATTTGACATGCTGCATATGTTGGGGTAGCTTGTGAGCTAAGAATGGCTTTTACATTTTTAATGGTTGAAAAAATCAGATGAATAAGTTTTTTTGATGTGTAAGCATGATATGAAATTTAAATTTACTTTGCCCATAAATAAAGTTTTATTGGAATGTAGCCTCACCCATTCACTTGTGTGTCACCTATGGTGGCCTTTGCATAGAGCTGAGCAGCTTTGTCAGAGGTTGTAAGACCTTGAAAACCTAAAATACTACCTAGCCTTTTACAGAAAAAGTTTACCAACCTCTGTCTCAAAGTAACCTAGGTTTTATAGTTTTCTGTTTTTATATTTTCCTGTCTGTTTAAGGAGCATTTCCAAGATGTTCTGCTGCTCATCAAAATTAATTTTTACCTTGTTACAGTTTGGTTTTTTAAAATATCTGCCATTTTCATGAACCTAGAAATTGCTTTTATATTCATTTTAGAGAAATGTTTTCTATAGCTCTATCTACAACCCATTTCCACCTTTTTGTTCTTTTTTTTTTTGTGGTATTGGGGATTGAACCCAGGGGCATTCTACCTCCGAGCTACACCCCCAGCCCTATTTTTTATTTTTTATTTTGAAACAGGGTCTCACTAAGTTGCAGAGGGCCTCACTAAGTAGCTGAGGCTGGTTGCGAACCTGGGACTCTCCTGTTTCAGACTCCCAAGTACTGGGATTATAAGCATGCGCCACCATGCCCGGCTCCATTTCTACCTTTTTGATGGTTTAATTACTAAATTAAGTAGTTGGTAAGTGGAATTCTGCAATTCTGGAAAAAAACATGCATAAGTCATAAAGGGTGCATTTCTGAGGATAAAGAGCACATGTAAATGCTTATGTACAAAGTAGAAGTGTTCCTATCCCAAGCAATTTTATTAACGAAGAGTGTTCTCTATTAACCAGAAAAGGAAGTTAAACTCCAACAGCTTATACACAAATCCTACTAGTTGGTGGAGGCCACTGTACCTCGCTTGGCTAAATCAAACAAAGCTTCCATTGACTTTGAGCTACATATACTGCTCATTACTGGGAAACAATTACATACACTCACACTTCCAGTGCCTAGATTCAACTCTGCATAATGGGAAGCACTTCTCTGAAGACCAACCCATTGCTGGTCATTGTTCTCGTCCAACCTGACCTGAAATCTACTACACTAGGATGTTTAAGGGCCCTTTGTAGTGGCATCTGATTTTGTGCAGCTGAACACAGTCAATTATTCCCTAGAAAATAGTTTTATTCTTCCTTTGTTTGTTTAGGCAAGAAATTGTTGTGGGATATCCAGCATTTTAAGTGGATTCTGCCTCAAAGCATGTGTCAGAAACTATAAGCAGAGTTTATGACTTCTCAGTTCTAAAAGGTTTCACAGCTTTAGATTTTTGGAATTGGTTGTGTTCATGCTTCTTCCCATCCTACTGGGACTTGATGTTGTTAGCAACATCCTGTGTGGTTCTAAGATATCTTGACCTCTTTGAAACCTTTCCAGGTGTCATTGCCACTTTCTTGATCTCTGCAATATAAGCTACATTGTTTAGTGGAGTTAAGTTCTATGAACTTTAGAAATTCTCCCTGAGACCATGAATTGACTAACACCCAAGGTAGCATAAACACACAGACACAAATGTTCCTAAAATCAAGCTTGCTGGACAATGCAGGATATGACTAGGAGTCTGGAAAAAGGAACATTCTGCTCACTTGTGCATCTATGACTAGCTCCAGGTGCAGCTTGAAGCTAAGTGGCTAGTTTTTCTGATCCTCAGATGTAGCCTCTCATTAGAACACAGCAGAATTTGCAATTATGGATGTAAGGAATTCCATGAAGACCCTCTGGGCCCACTAAAGCCTCTGGCTTCAGAGGGTCTTAAAATATTCTTATTTCAGCATACATAGATTTAGTAGAGACACTGTTTTCTATAAATTTAAGCTTTAGCCTAAAGAAGATGATAGTGACTGAAGTTCATGTTCAAATTTGCATCCTGAGTATGTAGTTACAAATTTAAAAGATAAAAGAAGTTTAGCAGTCTTGCTTCTAGTTTGTCATTAAAAGGTAAGGTTCCTATTGTTTTTGCTAGTAAGGCTTTGCAAGTAATACAATTTTAGCAATACAGTTAAGACTGTAAATAATACAGTTTTGGTTATTTAGTTAGCCAAAAGTTAAGTACTTACTTGGCCTAAGTATCCCATATTAGTCTACCTTTAGACATGCATGGTCTATTTTATCAGAGATTTCTCAGCCCTTCTCTTAAATCTCACAGCTTTGCTATTCTAACAGACAAATCATGTTGCCAAAACCTAGGGGAGTAAGACAATGCTGTGGAAATAATGCCGGGTATATAGAGAATCAAAGATAAGTCTCCTTATCTATAAAGTATGTGTAACGAATAACAAACTACACAGGAATGTTGTGAGAATAAATCTAGTAATAAATACAGAAAGGCCTTGAAAACATGCAAAAGGGCATAAATATAAAAGGTGTAGTGTTCATTCTTCTTTCCTGCTGACCTTTCCCCACCCAGAAACTCAATGTCCCCACACTCCTGAGACAGTTGTTCCAATCATGATCACCCTTCCCGCACCGGCCCCTGCGTCCAGGGAATCCTGAGGGTCATGGAGAGCTCTGGTAGCTATCCATCTTCACACAGGCCCACAGGACCATCAGGACGGCTGTTTCCTCTGCTTTGTTTTCTGTTGGTGAGGGCCTGCAGCTTGCTGTGTGGTCACAGGTAAAGTGGCTACAGGAACAGTGCACGTTTATATGTTACTGTAGCTCCTCAGAGGCTTTTTCCCTGCTACTAATAGTTCCTTGCTGGTAATGCAATTACTGTGGAAACCTTTAGAAGTGTGAACATGATTGGGATTATGGATGGTGTAGGTTTTTTTGTTTTGTCTATCTGTATGCTTTTACTTTGGCAATCAATAACAAAAAAAATAACTTAATTTTGAAACAAAACAATACAACATCCTTTATATTACCAGGAACAAACAAAACTCTCTAACATGGAAATTTCTTGAGAAGAAAATTAGAAAACAAGGTCATGTGATTCACCCTTAAATAAGAGTGCAATTATGTGAGAAGTTTTTATAATAACTTTCATTTAAAACTATTTATGTAGTTTTAATGTCTTATCAAATTAATTGGAATTAAATAAATATATTTAAGTAAGAGATATTACACTATATCTGCTTTTCCAAACTTTATAACAGTGTGGCAATTTGATGGAGAAAAATCAAATACGAAATAAGAATCCAGCTACTGGAAAAAAATAAGAAGAAGAAGAAAGAAGGAAGATGGAGCCTGAGGGTATAACATATTCTAAAGCTGGTCTATAGACCAGATGGAAAACTTGCTCTCTAATCTAATGACTTTCTTTTAATCATAAGCAGACAGTTATTACCCTGAGTTTTAGAAATACATTATTCTAGAGAATACTTCCTAGGATTTCTTCTACTCATTTAAGACCACATCTTTGCATTTAATTCATCCTTGTATTATCCCTGTAGGGCACATCTCTCTAATTATTCCCATCTAAAGTGACAGGAAACTGGAATTACACTACTTGGAAAACAGACATTCTTTGGTGTGTCTTTTCTTAGTGATCCCTTGGGCCTAGTTTGTCACTGTGTACAGACTGTGAGCTGTACTCTGTACACAAAAGAAATCTGAGTAACTGAATGAATTATAATGCCCAACATATCACGCTTACCGTACATATACCAAGTACTAGTCTAGTGCTTTATACATATTAGCTATTTATTCCTCACAACACTATGGGATAGGTACTATTTTTTATCCCATTCTACGCATGAGAAAACTGAAGCAGAAAGAAAGCAAGGTTCCACAGAGCCAGGATCTAGACCTACATGCTTTGGCTCTAGAGTCCAATCTTTTGACCACCACATCCTGCTGCTGCACCAGCACCCAGGCACGACAGGAAATTGCTCCACGGCAGGGAAGCCCGGTGCACTGGGCCCCTCCTCTGATCATTTCTGGGTTTCTGTCAGATGTAGCTACACAGTGTGGTTCCTTGGGAGACTTAAACAGAGAATAACTGGACACAGGCACACAAGTGCAGAATAAATGAATCCCCAACCTTAACAATTGCTGTGTTTGTAAGGCAGTTTCTCAAATACCTGTGGGGATTTGTGAGAGCGCCAGCTGTACTGGTGACTATGGAGACTCGCCAGCAGAATATTTTCATCAGTATCCACCTGGCCAAACCGCAGTGTCTCCTGTGTGTCATTACAGATCACGAAATGGCTGAAGACCAACTCCTCTACCTCAGGGCATTTGTTCTGAAAGAAAAAGAATATGAAAGCCAACATGTATCAGATTAATTGCAAGATGTTTGGCAGCTGTCTGCCCAGTGGCCATTGTTACAGCACAGAAACCCTAAAGGATCTGTTGTCATTAGCTCTGGTATACCAAGTATTCTATACTTTCAGGATAGGCACCAAAAATACGTTAAAGAGATCATAAATGTTCCAAGAATGTGTTTTGATTTATTCTCCTATGAAATAAATCATACACACAAAAGAGTAAAAGAACAATGAGATCCCTCAAACATTTAACATTTCTTAAAATGAATTAACATGCTACAAAGAGTGCTGTATTGGGCAGTGTACGTTTTTGAACAGAGTACTACAGGCTAGAATTACCATGTTCCTGGCCTTCTAAACTCCACAATCAAGACCAATTAGCAAAGCCACATTTTGTACCTTACAGAAAGTAAGGATCATTTAGGTAATACATCCCTAGATCCCTTAAGGGAGAGGGTGGATATGTGTATGTGTGTAAATCTGCTCAGGGAGAGATGCAAGTAAAACCATAACTTTCTCTCTATTGTTGAGAGGTTGAACACACAGAAGAGATCAACTGCAGAGTCAGTTTAAGCCAAGTTGCAGTTTTCAAGAGAAATAATGTTAGGTGAAGAACAGTTTCCAGTACCTGTTCCAGCTAATATTCATCAATTGGCTAATATCCTTCATTAACCAGCTAAGGCTCAGGAAATTAGTAATGTTCCTAACTAACTAAAAGTGGGCTCCACTGGCTGTTGTTACAGCAAAACCCTGGGGGCAGGAGAGAGAGAGGAAGAGCGAGAGCGAGAGGAAGGGAGGGAGGGTGCTGCTGTGCTTACACTTGCACCATTCTGGTTAGGTTACAGCTTAAAAAGCAAGAAATAGTCTTTTGATAAACTAAAAGCATGGCTAAATAAATGATTAACTTGAGGAAATAAGAAAAAAATCCCAATTAGCTAATCAATTTGCAGATAATGGGAGATATCGTGAAATGGATGCTTCTCCTTTTGGCCTCTATTTCCTTGCTGTGGATCTAACAAATGTCACATAGTGGTTCAAGGGACTAGGAGGCAAGAGCCAAGGAGTCTACAGATAATTGTACTTGGAATCCAGCAGGGATGGAGACTAGACCTAGAATTTCATCAGGAGCAGAGTGATCTTGGGAAACAGAATCCACTCCTAGTCTTGCGGGATACCCCCAGAGTGGCTAGGAAGTACTCGAAGGCTGCGGGTCGTGAAGAGGCTCTGGTTTGCCTCATTCTTCCAGAGGCCCTCAACGACTTCTAAGCTCTTTATCATCCAGCTATTCTTGCAGAACCTCTCAATTATTACAGAGTTAAACCTCGCTTGAAAGCCATGCTAATTACCAAAAAGAATCTGGCTGAGACCAAAGCACTTATAATCAATAATTACCTGTTGTCTACCATAATTCTCTTTATTGTGGCTCTTAATCATTAGCCATGAGTTCAAAACCTGCCTGCAGCCAGGTTTTAGATGTCCAGTCTTGGCTGGCCCCTGCTCATAGCTCTGCCTGCATCTCAAGCTACTTTCCATTTGCTGATAATACTTGCTCAGGACACCCGGGCTCTACCAGTCCTTTTCCACTCCTCCAACATTACCCTGGCCTCCTTTCAATTTATCCAACACAACAAACGGCTTCCTGCCTCAGTGCCTTCTCTCTGCTGAGACCTCTTTCCCTCCACCTCTTGTTTGGCTAGCTTGCTTCTACTAAGCTTTCAGGTTCCTGTTGTAAGATCACTTCCTCTGAGTAGCCTTCTGAGAACCTATTCAGATCAGACCAAGTTCCCCTATTTTATACCCATTCATCACTGTAATTCACCTTCAGAGCACTTGCTAGTTTGTACCATCCTGTGCTCAATGTCTCCTCCATCATTAGACTATGTTGCAAGAGTAGGAACTAGATTTGTATTATTTACAACTTTATCTCCTATACCCAGTTATAATGCTTGATACACAAGTACTCAACAAATACTTAGGAAACAAAAAATAAAGTAGATTTAATTTTTAAAATTATAATTGTAATATATGTTCACTGCATTAGAAAATAAGGCAAAGATGAATTTTTCAAGATCTCTAATTTTTGCAATTAGCAATAACTGCTATTAACATTTTGGAGAATTTTCTTCAAGTCATTTTTTTTCTCTTCTGAATGTCCTGCCTGTTACTATTCTAGTCTATCCTATCTAATCCTATCCTATATAAATTTACCTACAAACCTCTAATCAAACTGGAATCACAGTGTATAATTAGTTTTGATGAGATTTTTCCATTTAGTATTATATAATCAACATAAACTGCTCTCCTTGTAAACATTTTTCTCTCCTTTCCATTTAAGAGTACAAACATGAAGGAAGGGATAAGATTCCAATCTCCCACTTAGTTACATATCCTGAGATTAAAATTCAGTTTTCATAATGAATTGGGATCAATCTCAACACAGAGGTTAAGTTACCAGATGGAGTCTGAATAGAAAAAAAATCATATTACTTTCCTCATCTCTAAAAACTGACTTTTAATAAATGATGAGGGTTTTAGGAAAAAATGTAAATTAAAGAACACAAGAGGGTTGTTTGCATTTTTCTAAAGAATACTCAAAGTCCTCAGGGAACTGTTTCTCTTCATCTGTACAGTTCATTATAAATGTAATAAGTTTAAGTATTTCTTGGGATGTTTCAAATTCTGGTGTATTATGAAAAAGCTCATATGCATTTCATGTGACATCATATATGCTGAGCCTTAGAATGTTCACTAGGATTTGTAGTTAAAAAATGCCTTATTCATATTTAAGTTTCATGGCATGCTATACAGTCATTGGCAATTAAGCAAAGATAGTATTTTGGCATAAGGGAAGATAAAAAGATATAACCTTAATTTTAAAAAATCCTCTTTAAATGCTGTTTTGTCCAAATTTAGGAATGCGACATAGAAATAAAAAGCAAACTAAAAGTATTTTGGGTCTGATTTCACAAAACAGTCATCATTTAAAAAAGAGAAAAAAAATCTACAGCCAGAGAAATCAGATACTGATGAAGGCTTTGTTAATCTTGAACTCATGACCTAAAGGTGAAAGGTCAAAGTGTTTCATGCTTCAACTGTTTGGTCCATCCACACTGGGTAAAAATGACTAGTCACTGATATGAATCTGATAAAAAGTATGCAGAGAACTCAAATCATTTATCCTGCTTATTAAATTCATTTTTCTCATGGGCAACAATTATACCATATGTGAGCGTTATGCACACAATAAAATTTAAGTTTGGGAAACTAAACTTCCCTATGAAGAGGATAAACCACATTCAGAACATCTATCAGTCCATTTCAACGTCAAACATCCTATAATTTCAAAGTGGTGCACTTTTGTATTTACTTTAGAATACACAGGGTTAGATGCCTACCACATTAAAACTTGGTGGCAAGTACCCTTGACATGGGAGGAAACAAGAAAATTACAGCAACAATTACAGAAGTATATCCTCTTGTGGCTCATGTTAACATTGCCAAATCCCTATATAAATCAGAACCAACTATTCATAGAATGTACCTGTCAGCAATATGCTACGTGACATATGGCTCTACTTAATCAAATATACATTTCCTTAAAAAAAAAAACTCAGAATATTCCTTCAAGGCATTGTGTTAGCCAGTCAGTCATTCACACTCTGATGTGGTTTAAAACATTTAAATATTTATGCACTATATTTTATTTATATGTATAGCTGTGTCTAAGAGAATATTTTTACCCTGGGAGGAAACTGATATTTCTGAAGGCCATTTTGCAGTAGTTCCTACACACGAATACTCTTACAACGGCTCTGATACCAAGACAAAAATATTTTGGGTTTAAATGCTTTATCAATGACTCTTTTATATTTTCTAGGTTTGTTTTTTATTAAATGCATTGTTCAAAATATGACAAAAAAACAGAAATTGGAGCCATGAAGGTTTTTTTTCCACATTGCTATTTGAACCAGCTGCAAAGATTTAGATCACACTAGCTCTTATTTTACGCATGTCCTTTGCAACAAGAAAACCATGGAATGCCCTTAAAAAAGATTTTTAAAATATAAAACAGATGTGTTATCTTCTTTTCCTTTGCTATTGTAGTACCATGTTAGGTAATTAACTCCTTAGCCTTGTATAGGTCTTCATGCATCTAAAGAAAACATTACATTTTACTTCCAGAAAATTTAATTCCCATAAAAATTCTTAAGTTAGAGAACTAAAAATTCTTTTTTAGAATTATTAATCCATAAAAATTTATTTCCATAAAATTCTTATTCACATAAACATTCCCTCAAAATTCTTTTTACTTTTTCCCATAAAAATTCTTATTAGAAAACTAAAACCCCTCCCCCAACCCTCCAGTGCCCCAGCCCCTGAAAGAGGTCGATGCCTGAAGAAGGACACTTCTTCCTGGGGAGCCAGCTCCACACAAGGGTTCGTAACATACACAAAGTATAGGGAATAAATAGCAACCAAACCTGACGGAAACACAATATAACACCAAAAATCAGTATGGAAGAAGTGATTTGTTGTTAAACTGCTGAATATGTTATCATCTGAACATTCTGTGAAATTCCTTCCATGCTAGTAGACATGGACAAGTTTCCCATTTTATTTATTTATTTAATTTTTGGTACTGGGGATTGAACCCAGGGGCATTCTACCTCTGTGCTATACCCCCAGCCCTTTTTATTTTTTCTTTTGAAACATGGTCTTGCTAAGATGCTGAGTGTCTCGCTAAGTTGCTAAGGCTGGCTCTGAACCTGTGATCCTCCTGTCTGCCAAGTACTGGGATTATAGACATGAGCCACCACGCCCTCTACACTCCCCATTTTAAATATGCCATTTATCAGAGACCTCAACCCTTTTTTGATATGGATAATTTCAAATAAGAAATATAAGCAAAAATTACTAATGCAATCAAGTCTCTCTAAGTGATCCTAAAAACCCATTATCCAGTGCTTTTTAGTGAGTCAAAAAGGCAGAATGATAGATAGTAGATGAAAGACTAAGATCACACTGGGCTCAGATTTCTACCTCACTGCTTTTTTATGTTTGTGAAGTTGGAACACCATTACGAGAAAGGTTCATACAGATTCTTCATTTCTGTGATGGACACTCAGTTTGAAGCTTTAGCAAACTAAGGGCAACAATGTACTTGGAAAAATTTCTGGGAATATGTTACTTTCCACACAGATGTGGATCTTTGATGCATGTGTAGAGAACCCCCATTCTCCAAAGTTAAAAAAACAAAAACAAAAACATGCGTCACTTTGCCAAAACAGACAAGGCCCCAAATATAATGGTGCCCATCAAATTCTTCATTCTTTCACATTTTCATTTGTGTTTAACTTATAATTGGAAGTGATAACATACAGTTCCTAATAAAAGATCATACACAGCCAAACTGTAGACTGTTATGGAATACACATACCTGCTGCCAAGCTTGTATGGCAGTATTTAGAGAATGAACTGCATGTTGTCCAAAGTTTACAAATATAGAGTCCACTATGATGGTGCAGTCAAGTAGCTTTTCTACTGCATCACCAGAAACTGCAATCTGGCCAAAGATGCCGAAGGGCTTCACTACACTTTGCATTGTAACATTTCTACATTCTAGAAGTTTACAGTCAGCTTGAGCTGAGAACCGGATCTCCTGGCAGACAGAATCATTATTCCACTGTCGAAGATACACGTGTGGTTCTCTGAAGGAAACAATCATGTATTCTAGTTCAGAAGGCACATTTTTATCAGAAATGAATGGCTGCAGGTATTGTGGTGAAGCTGTTGAGAAAACAAATAAGAAAACCAGCAATGAAGATGAGCTAATACTTTATGGAAATCAAGGAGATGACATTTAAATTACTTACTTTTTGATTACTAAATTTAGTATTTGGTCTTTAATTCATCTGAACATTCTCTTGAAGATATTAAAACCTTGGAATTAGTGTTTGATATTTGCAAATAAAGGTTACTCTCACTTTTACAGACAAAAAATTTGATTATAGAGGACAACAAATAAAACAGGAGACAACTTTCTAAAGTTCTGTATCTACCAACCAAATCTCAAAACAAAAAAGAAGAACAAAAAGCATGACTCAGAAAAAGCAGGTTAAACTCTATTTTTGCCGAGAAGGCAAGATGCTTAACAGCAGCTTTGTTTGATTTTAATCTGATTTTCTCCATTTTTCCATTAGGTTGAAAACCTAATGCCTAAATCAAAATGTATTAACTAGGAAAGGTTTGGTACAGAATATAATGCTTTATAAATAGTTATTCAAGTGATAGCAAATTTATAAAAGGCCACTTTTGGTGTGTGGGGAAATTTGTCTTCCTTCTACACTTGTAAAAATGTGATTCCTTTAATTTCGAATGTGCCTATCATTCGTAGAAGGTATTCATGCTTTTAAAATCAGGCACTATCAGGTGCTTTTGGAATGTATTTGCTACTAATGTAATGGCTCAGGATACAGAACAAAAACACATGTATTTCTTTCAAAAATATCATAATTAGAATAATAGTAAAGCCTGCAATTTTTGTAACTTCCTTAAAAATTCTAATCAGGAAGTATGCCAAAACATGTCAGCTACCACTGAACTCATGGGTGCATAAGCTGGTTCAGAAGAAAGGGGCAAGCCTTTTGTACCAGATCAACTTCAGAATGTCTTAGCCAATGCAAACTTCATACTTTTTGAAAATAAATCAGCCAAATAAAAATTGGTGAACTGTGCTTTAAGAACACTCAAGCAAAAACAGTAAGCATGAATCAAACGTTATCCTGATGTTCAAGGAAGCAGTACCTGTGCCTAGTTGATCAAGGTGATGACAAAGATGGAACTCCAGGTAAGCAAACTGGAAGGACAAGCAAAGAGATGGGACAAACCATGGAGTAAAACAGGAATCGACTCTGGTACAGGCAGCCAAGGCTGTTGGAGTTACAAGCTGATCACAAGTGCTTTGAGAACCAGATTCACTTGAAGAGCTACAGAAAATACATAATAAAAGATGTTCAGTAACGTAAATTTCCCAATATCACATACCTGCAATGTCTTTTTCTATGAGAGTTTTAAAAGCCATTACCAAATCTTAGAGTCAACATGCTATCATAAAATTTTATAGTCAACATGTTATCATCAAATCTTCTGTATTTACTCATTTGTTTAAAAAAAATCAAGGTCATGTTGAATATTGTATATGGATTTTTGGCAGAGAACTTTCAAAAGATTCCTTAACCTCCAGGTCATGCTGAACTATCTCCAACCCAAGTTTTTTCCATGTACATCTATAAAACTTATGGACAATTTGTTCTCATATTAGTTTAAGGCCAACACAATTCATAGTATGACTCTGCTGCTTAAATAACAACCCTCCCCACAATCAATGTCACCATAAATGTTTCACTTTTGTTCTACTCCTTCACAGTGCCCATACTCATATTTACATATGAGTTAGTTGATACTCTTTATTAAATATGCACTTTATTAAATATACAAAGTGTCATAAAAATTATGACTATGTCCATAGGATGAGGGCCCATGGTACACTGCATGGTTCCTCTCTTCACTTGCTCATCCTCTTTATAAACTTTTATTGGTGCATTGTAGTCTCACATCATAATATAGGTCACGGTGATAGTGACAATACATTATGAGCTTTCCCCCGGCTCCCTCCCTACTCCCCCTTTCCCATACAGGATATTGAGACTGGCACTGGTATTCTCACATATGTACATAATGGCAATGGAAGTGTTTCCTTCATTAATTCTCCTTTGTGCCTCCCCTTCCCTTGCTCCACTGGGGTTTCTCTTCCATTATCTGAAGTCCCTCTTGTATCCCGATTACTTCCGAGCTTCCAAAAATGAGAGAAAACTTATGACCCTTCACTTTCTGTGACTGCTTGCTCATCCTCTTAACACCATTTTATACAAGCAAAGTCTGAATAAATGAATAGCGAAGGCATCCACAGGAGGGAGGATGGTGCACACGGTGGCTGTTGGTGTGCATGGGAAGCATGGCGTCTAGGCTGTATTAGTGTCAGCAGAAGCATGAGAGCTGGGGCTGGAGGCAGGGGGGGGGGCAGGATGCATCCTGTCCTCCATTGTCTTCTTTCCAATCTGAATTTGCTCTGCAGCCATGGTAACCTGGCTCCCACATCCATAAGGAGCCTAGAGAAAACTACTGTGATTTACAGTATCCTAGAGAGAACTATGATAGGAAAAACTAAAGAAATAAGTCCTTGGTTTTCAAAGAACTCACAGTCTAACTGGCAATGCTCAATACGTAGACATTTGCAAGCATTGCAAAATATCACCCAGGAATGGGAGAATTGACGTGCTGACTTGGAAAAGGAACACAGAATGGCATGGGGTGAATCGGGTGGGATTCTCTGAGGTATGAATCTTCAGATAGGTTTTGAAAGAGGTTGTGAAAAAGCCTAGTGAAAATGAAAGCTAGAAGCATTCCAATATGTTTACCGAGTTGTTTAACTTCAAAGAGTTTTCAGTGACGTGACGTGGTGGTATTTATTGCAAAGCCAATAAATCTCCATCACACACAAAGAAAATACAAACTCTGGGGCACTATGTTACTGACTAAACATTATGCAAAAATGCAGCTAAGATATTTTTAAAATCTCTGTAAATGGACACACTGATTTAAAAAGCTTTCTAGAAAGTTACCTATGGAGTTTCAAATAAAAAGTTTCAAATAAAAATAAAAAGTTTCAAATAAAACTGAAACTTCTACTTATTCAGAAAGAGCAAAATATATTAGTTTTATCTGTGTTGTAAACATTTGAGTTCTTTCCTTTATACTAAGGAAGGTGTAAGAAATAGGGTACAAAGTTAATTAAAATATTATTAAGAATCCAAGCAAGAGTTCTAGTTATCAGTGAGCGCACAGTTTTGAGGTGTTTATATGAAGCATTTTTCTTGCCAACTACAATTTTTGACACCCCAAGATTTTTCATGATTTATTTTTCTATCTCTAGAGATAAGCAGCTATTGCAACACATGGCAACAGGTTGTGAAAATATGAGTATCTGCCACAATCTTTATTTATAAAAAATTGATTGTCTTCATTTTTCCTAAATTAAGTGCACAATCAACGATTAGAAAGATATTTTTAAGTATACATAGTAACTCATGAATCATAAAACCATACTTAAGTGATCAATAATACTCTTCCAATCTTGAAATCCTGACTAAAATGGTTACTAGGTTAGTCTATACTCAAAAATTCAAAATTTTAGTTTTTTATTAAAAATTGGAATCATATCAAAATTAAACATTTCTTAAGCACAAAATTTATATGATATATATATATAATGTGAATGTGTTTTATATTTTGAATCAGTACATTTATAGTTTTGTTTTTTTGATACTTTGATTACCATTATATCCTATAAAAGTAGTATCTATTTAGCTTTCACATGAGGACTGAAAAGATCTATGTGAGAAAAAACTAAATGGTGATAAATATGAGTGATGACCCTGCTAGAGACATAATAGCTATTTTTTACAATTTTTTGAATTAGGTACAAAAATGGAATTTGACCTGACTCAGCTATCAAAAGGAAAAATACCAGAAAATAGAAGGAAAAGGCTCCCAAAGATCAATACTATTGTGGAAACTAAGTCTGAAGGTCAACATTGACTCTACTGCAAATGTTACCTCCAAAAAACTGTAATCATTACCAACCCATCAGTTTTCACGTGATTAAGTAAACCATTAGCTAAAGATAGTATGTAACAATTAACTTTTTGTGTATGTGTGGTACTTGGGATTTCTACCTCTGAGCTATACCCCCAGCCCTATTTTATATTTTTATTTTTGAAACAGGGTCTCACTAAGTTGTGGAGGTCCTCGCTAAATTGCTGAGGCTGTCCTTGAACCTGTGATCCTCCTGTGTCAGCTTCTCAAGTACTAGGATTACGAGTGTGCACCACCATGCCCTGCTCCATTAATTCTTTTATCTCCAGCCCTTTGCAGTAGCGGTTCCCTGCCATCCCTTGAACCCTTAGTTCTTATTTATTCCTTAAACTTTCAGCTCAGCAATCTGTTTCTCAAGGCCAAATATCCCGTTGGTGATGGAGCCAGGACTTAAATCTAGGTCTTCTAGCTTAGAGTTCTCCATTAAATATACCTGTATTTACGTACATACAGTGCTGCTATTTCCACTGTAGCAGCTGCCCTACACTGCTGCAATTTCATCTCAACTGTGGGTAAGAGGCTTTTCTTTTTTGACAAAAGTTTCATGGTCATTATTTTTATGACTTTTCTTGCAGTAATGTCCAACAGTCTGATGATATCGTTCTCAAACCACTGAGAATATTACTTAGGACAAGATAATCTCTAGTCATAAAAATGCCAAGTTTTATGAATTCTCATGTGAGAGAATATACTGGAGCTAACCATGAAAGTTTCTGTCTGCATATCATTTTTTTGTTGTTGTTTTTTGGGGCTGAGGATTAAACCCAGGGCTTTGTGTATGGTAAGCAATACCAGTGAGCTACGCCTCAGCCCCTGCATGCAATATTGGCATTATCCAAGAACTGATATTTTCTTTTTAGAAATTGGATGAAATTTATTGTCCCTTTTGAAAAATATCTTAATAGTGTTTTATTATGTTGATTTTTAAGCCAACTCCTCTAATTTAATTTCATTAATGTCAATTTCTACCTGGAAAAGACTAATCCCGAACAATTTAATGTGAGATTGACTGAGGAGTGGGGGCTGTGGTTGAGGTAGAGCGCTTGCCTAGTGTGCACAAGCCCTGGGTTCCATCCCCAGAACAAAATTTAAAAAATCCCAGGGGCGAGGACAAAAGATCTGAGATTACCATGTCAAAATCTTGGTGAAAAGTAGACTGAATTTGATTGTCTGCATAAATTTTGATCTTCTAAAGACTCCACATTTCAATAGTGCTAAGTTTACCACAAAGTAATTTTTATGAATGTTTTCAGATTCAGAGGAATTAACCTTGTCCAAAATGCTTCTTTCGATGCTAAAAATGTATTCTTCTATAATTACAATCAAGAAATAATTTTTAACCTGATACTATTAATGAAACTCAGAGTTTGAAAAAATCAGTTTCATTATCCATAGCTCCACTTTCTGAGATTTCCTGGTTTTTGGTGAGGTAGCCTACACTTAGAAAAAGCAATTTTTCTATCCATCTGCTAATTTCTCATAGGATTGGCGTTCTTTTGATTGCTGCATTACTTTGGTAAAATTAAGACCATACTTCATTAATATATTTTCACTAATAATATATTACTAGATAATATACTAGGAAGGTAATTATATTTAAAGAGTCCAAATGACCTTAAAATTGAATATATCAAATATATAACACACTACTATTATTAAGCATACATAGCAATCAATGAAAAATATTGAGGCTGTAGACGAAAACGTTAACAGAGGTTATTTTAGTGTGATATGATTATGGGTGGTGTTATTTTCTTTACTTTTCAAATGTTTTTCAATGAACATATATTATTAATAGAAAACACTTTCAAAAGAAAAAGCATTTGCAATTATATCATAAAATAGGAATCAATATAAAAGAGTGTACTACAATTATAAAATATGTATACATATGTGCAAAAATAAAGGTGACAGAAAAAAGTTAATTTACAGCATACTGAAATGGTGGATGGTTTTCTCTACTTTAGTGTCAGAATGCTGTCTAGGGGAAAAAGGGATTGTATAAAAGGAATAAGATAACGTTAATGTCAACCCATCAGGAGACTCGGAAGGTAGGACATTGGAAGCAATGAATGTAGCCTCCCTGTACACATTATATTATATGACCCAAGAAACTGTTCCATGGATTGTGGTTTACTTTCTTTTTCTTGACTTTTATGAGAGCATGTGCAGAAAGGCTTAGTAGGGATGTGTAAATTAAAAGACGTGCTGTAGAATAGGTTGCTGAAGCCATTTTTCTCTACATTAAGTCAGTTGATGTTAAGCAGGGAAATATTGGGTATAATCTAGTCCCCTGCTGCCACTGACTACAGGACACATGGAATAGGAAGTTCTGGGGACATGATTCAGAATACCTGAAGTCTATAGCTCTTGAGATTCATTATCGCCAAATCGACTTCACAGCTGGATAAAACTTTAGTTATCTGAACTTGGTTAGCTAAATGCTCCTAATGTCTGCAGGTCTGTCTTGTAAAGTTCTTTAAAACCATTTAAGATGGAAATCTTTCCAAAATTTACCTTTTAAAAGACAATTCAATTAATTTAATGTTCCTTTTAATACTCCAGGGTTATCCTTATACATACTACTATGTCATTAAGAGTCTATAGAGGTATATATGGTTCTTTTCTCTACATTTTTGAGTTCAGGATGACTGGAATTTTTTTTAGTTTGCATTTATGCATTTTTTCTTTTCACATTTAAGAAATAGGATTTTAGGGAGGGCTCAAAGGGCTGTATTATGAGCAAAACATGGGATTTTTAGTAAAGACTGTGAAACGCCAGACTTTATCTTTCTTCCTGGTTCTCATCTGTAATTCAGGCAGACGCAGGTGCTAGACAGCTGAAATACTTCTAAGTATGGAGTCCCTAGATAAGACATGATGATCTGGTGGTTGTTTCCAAGCAGAATGCCAATATCTCTCTCATTTTCTGCTGGGTTACCTTTGGTCATCAGCTCCATTTTGACTGCTGTTTAAGACAATTCTCCAAAGATCTGAGGATACTAGTTTCTTCTGGTCATTCACAAGATTGATATCAGGCAACTGCAGTTCACAAACTTTGCTTTCAGACAGACTAAATTCTTGAAATGCAATAAAAACCTTCTGGAGTTCATCCCAGTATTCCAAACTACAAGGAACCTATGTTAAAAAAAATTGGAAGTTAAAAACAGAAACTATGCTTCTGTATTCACTGACATGCAAATTAAACCTTCATGAAAGTTATAAGATTAAGACTTTTAAAGGAGAATAAATTTATAAAAACAATGGTTTAGAATTTCTTTTCATAGTTATATTCACCATTTACTTTAAAAGACCCACTCAAACGAATCATGAAAACAGCCAATTTTTTCTAAAAAAAAGACAAATAATGGGGACAAATTCTACAAGGTTTAGTTAAGTAAAGCTATAATAATTGAAAGATAAAGTTGGAGTAGCAACAGACAAACAGATTAAAAGAATAGAATAAAAAACAGTAAAAGAACTGACCAGGTGCATTCGGGGTGGTATGGCCACAGACATAAATGTTAGTATCTAATGATGTTGCCCTTTCAAACAAGTTGGGAAAAGATGGAAAATGAGGTTGCAAGATCTGGCTACCCATTTGGTAAAACCAAAGTGGGTCCCTATATTATTCTGTACACAAATATAAATTTGAAAAGGATTAAAATGGTAAGGGCTAAAAAGTGAAAGCATAAGAGAAAAAAAGCAGTGTTTTTTCACTTTGGAATAGGGCAATATTTTGATGTATGCAATGAAACTCATCAATTGGGAAAAGCTACTATTGGTAAGAATCAAATTTTAAAAAGCAAACTAGGATAAGACAGGTAATATTCAATGGTAGGTCAAGGAATATTTGTTCTGATAGTAGAGAGTTCTTATAAGCCAATGGGAAAAAGATGAGGAAACATACAGAAGAGAGCAGACTTAACCCTAAGTTTACCTGTCAAACTCCATGTTTTTCAATGGTACCAAATATCTATTGAATGTATAGAACCCCCCTGGGGCCCTTCTGTATCACCCTTGTAGAACTTGAGGGCAAGAGGAACCAATGCTAATATGTTGCTGATGCTCATGTTGTCTGTGGTGTTAAGACCAATAAAGTTGTTTTTTTTTGTTTCAGACCCAGGAATCTTATGTCTTCTCTTAGCATCCATGAAACACTAATTAGCTTACATAGGGTAAAATTCTCAGATCCTGACAGCAATTAGTTAACATAAGAAATATAACCAGCCAGTAGACAAAGGTACTCAGCTTTACTAATACCCAAAGAAATGTGAATTAAAATAATGATGTGACATTTTTTATTTACTAATCCAGCAATTTAAGGGTTCCAATATTTGTGCAGGTGTGGAAAAAATACTACTACTCAAGATTTTTGGAGGATCATTTGATAGTATCTATAAAATGCTTGTATCATACCTAGGAAGTATATTTCTAGGAATTTGTTTTATGGAGACTCCAATACAAGAGAGTACATATGCAAATATATGTATAAATATATATATATGTGTATTTATGTTATGTATATTGTGTGCTTTTGTGTGTTTACTTGACACACAAGTAACTATAATACTGTGTGGATTGGTAAGAAAAGTGGAAACAACTCAAATATCAATATGAGATTAGTTTTAGATCTACAGAGTGAATTACTATATAACATTAAAGTAAGAAATATCTTTATATACCAAGACAAAAGATAATTCCTTACATATTATTGTATTAAAACCCATTAATTTTTTTTTTTTTTGTGGTACCAGGGATTGAACTCAGGGGTGTTCTACCTCCGCACTACGCCCCCGGCCCTATTTTTTTTTTATACTTTATTTTGAAACCGGGTCTCACGAAGTTGCAGAGGGCCTCACTAAGGAGAGAGAGAGACAGAGACAGAGAGAGACAGAGAGAGAGCGAGAGAGCTGAGGCTGGTCGTGAACCCGGATCCTCCGGTCTCTGTCTCCCAAAGTACTGGGATTACAAGCGTGCGCCACCACACCCGGCTTAAAAACCATTAATTTAAAAACAAGAATATGTGGGTTGGTCGTCTTTGGAGAGAGAGAGAAAGAGAGAGAAGACACACACACACACACACACACACACACACACACACACGTGCACGCATGTGTGTGTGATTGGACTCAGATATTTTCCTTTCTTAGAAGCATTCCTTAATTATTAATTACCATCCTCAGAGCTGAACACTGCCTTTCTTGTGTCATCTCTATTCCTAGTATACTCCTCTAAAACAAAGCTCATAATATTCTGCAATTCCTTATTTATGTGTTTGTCCGTTTTATTAGACTCTGAGATCCTTGAGGGCAGAAAGGGAGCATTACTTTAAAATTTATTCTTAGCACTTAATGTATTTTGGGAGACAGAATGGGATCTCAAAAAAGCTTTCTCAGACAACAGATTTTTCCTCAATCTTTCTTTCCTAAATGCCTAATTCTTAATCTTTCAATGGGATTATATTTTACCTCTACCTACAATGAAGTGACTTGAGAATCGGGATATGAGGAACTGCTAGATGAGAGAAGGGAAAACAAAAATATGCACAAGAGGCTAACAGTGTGATGATACAAAAGCACAGGTTTTGGGTATTGATAGTAACATTCACAGAATTCCACTTTGAGTGTGTGCATGTGTGCGTGTGTAGTACTGGGGATTGAACTCAGGGGCATTCTACCTCTGAGCTACACCTTCAGCCCTATTTTATTTTGAAATAGGGTCTCACTAAGTTGCAAAGGGTCTGACTAAGTTGCTGGTCTGGGTTGTGAACCTGCAATCCTCCTACCTCAGCCTCCCAAGTACTGGGATTACAAGCGTGCACCACCATGCTTGGCTCATGTATTCCACCATCAGCTATCATTTCTTAAAATACTCTCTTTTCTTGCTATCCATGGCATAATTTTAATTTCTTCTCTCTGAGTCATTGTTCTAGTATTCCCTCTTAGCCCGAAATACCTGTACACTCTCTCTCACTGTCTCATGTCTAAATCCTTCCCATCTATCAAGGACCAAATCAAATGCTACCTTTCTCTGAGCCTTTTCACCTCCCCAGATGGGAAAATTCTTTCTCTTTTCTGAACATCAATTAAAAAAAAAAGGAGAAATCTGTTTCACAGCTCTTATCAATATATACCTCATGTTATGCTTATTTCTGTACATATCTTCCCTGGTAGACACATTCCTTGAGGGAATGATTTCCATTTGGGTAAGCTTTGGATTTCCACAGCACCTGGCATCGTGTATATAGTGAATGTTCAAAAAGAGTTGCTGAATGAATGAATAAATAATTCATAAGTGAATGAATATACACACATAGAATGATTCAACCCATCTCTGGTACATTAAAGATTCTCCATAGAGAAGTACAGAAGATAAAAGCATGAACTTTACAGTCAGACGCACTAGGATTAAAATCCTAGCTCTATTAGCTATGAGGTCTTGGACAAATTCATTTTTTAAACATCAGTTCCCATATCTCTAAAAAGGGATAACTCGTCTTTGGATTGCCAGTGAGCCTGCCCTTTGGTTTAAGACACTCATAACCAGGGGCATAACAGATGTGGGAAGTCAGGTATAAAGTCTTGGAAAGGCATATAAGAAACTCATTGGAAGAGGGAAAATAATTTAGAAAAAGCATATTAGTGTAACTATTGTTTTTTAATACAAATTATGGGAAGTAAAGTTCAACATAATCTCTATGGCAAAGAAGTTACATAGAAAATAAGGTGAAAAGTTGGGTGTGATGGTACACACTTGCAATTCCAGTACTTGGGAGACTGAGACGGGAGGATTGCAGGTTCGAAGCCAGCCTTAGCAACTTAGTGAGGCCCTCTGCAACTTAGCGAGACCCAGTTTCCTAATAAAAAATAAAATATGGCTGGAGGTGTAGCCTGGGGGTAGAAGGCCCCTGGGTTCCATCCCTAGTACCACAAAAAAAGAAAAGAAAATAGGGTGAAAAATGTTTCTGGCATTGTTTCCAAAAATTCTACATTAAAATTAATGTAGACAGCTAATGAAATTAATGTAGCCAGCTAATGAAAATTCGCTGTCTCCCTGGAAAGCAGAGCAGGACCTTAAGGAAAAGGTACTAGTGAACTGTTTTGTTGTTGCTGTTATTTGTTTGTTTTCTGTTTTGTTTTTGACACTAGGGATTGAACCCAGGGGCAGTCTACCTCTGAGCTACACCCTCAGCCCTTTTTAAAAATTTTTTTGTTTTGAAACAGGGTATCGCTAGATTGCTGAGAGTCTTGCTATGTTGCTGAGGCTGGCCTTGAACCTACGATCCTCCTCTCTCAGCCTCCCAAGTACAGGGATTACAGGCATGGGCCACCATGCCCAGTACTATTGAGTTTTGATGTAGAAGGTAAGTGTTGGAATCAGTCCATAATATAAGGCAGTCCACACTGGGAACCACTGTGGGAAGCCATTACGCAGTTTCAGGGCAATGAAAACTGTACCAACACTGGGGCTGGAGGAAATAAGAATTGTGGGAGTTAAAGAAAAAAAGAAAAAATGGAGGAAAGTCAAAGAAAACCTTTATTTAGCTCACAACTTGTGTGAGGCCCGTTCTATGGTTACAAACTTCAACTGGAACATTCCAGGCTACTCTGAAAATTCAGAAAACAATAAAAAACTATTACAGAAATATGTCCCAATACATGTCAGTTATGTGTTTGCCGGGATTTTCCTTTATGTACCGTATTTCCATTGTTAATAAAAAGGTATTAATAAATTTGCTCCAAATGAGACCCTTGTTGAAAAGAATTTAAACTGTATGCCTGTAACTACATTTACAAGTCATACATTTATCCGTTTTCCCATTATAAGAATGTTTGTCTTCAGTACTTGAAAGCAAAAGCTAATGAGCATGATTAGTATTTCAAAGGGTTAGATAATAGATAATAATCTTTTAATTACCTTATTTTTCCATTCTAAAAAACTCACTGGTGTCCCACTTGAGACAAAGTCCCAGCCCAGTCACTTACAGCACTGTTCATGACCTTGGTCAACCTAATCATCTAAGCTATACTTCTTCATGTGTGAAGTCAGGGTAGTAAAACCTACATTGTTTTTAAGCCAAAATAAGGATTCTGGACTTTATCTTAATGTCAATGGTATACTTTTAAGGGTTTTAAGCAAAGAAGTGATATAGCCAAATTTATGTTTTTCAAAGATTCTGAGTACTGTAAAGAATGAATTAGCCGGGCGTGGTGGCGCACGCTTGTAATCCCAGTACTTTGGGAGGCGGAGACCGGAGGATCCGGGTTCGTGGCCAGCCTCGGCTCTTTCTCTCTCTCTCTCTCTCTCCCTGTCTCTCTCTCTCTCTCTACTTAGTGAGGCCCTCCGCAACTTCGTGAGACCCGGTTTCAAAATAAAGTATAAAAAATAGGGCCGGGCCGGGGGCGTAGCGCAGAGGTAGAACGTCCCTGCGTTCAATCCCCGGTACCGCAAAAAAAAAAAAAAAAAAAAGAATGAATTAAAAAGGGGTAAGTGTGGATATGATAAGTGCAATTAGGAGGACTAAGCTAGAAATGGTGATAGCTTAGAATACAGTTACTGGCACTGAAGTAGCATGTAGAGGATTCTTGGGACAAAAAAAAATATCAGGAAGTCTTACTGACTGGTCAGATAGGAGACTCGGTGAGAAGCAAGTGCCTCCTGGGCTGCTGGCCTGAGCAGCGTGAGGATGCTGGTATCCTGCACTGAGATGGGCAGAAGTGGGCTTTGTTTCTCCAGGGAGTAAGTTTGTGGCATATATGGGGTGAAGAAGGGAGATGATGAGTTTGTTTTTGGACAAGCTGAGCTGGAGGCACCATCAACCTTTCCAGTGGAAATACCGAGGAAGTTGGCGGTGCTAGGGAATGCAAGAGGGAGTTAACTGTGTTGACCATGGATAAAGGACTCATTCAGCATCAGCCTTTTGTCAGGAGCATGTCATGGAGGGATGGAGACTAAAAGGGTTTAGGGTATTTCTTTGTAGGAGCATGTCTTAAATGACGAGTGAAGAATATAAACTGGTTAAAAGAGGATATGAAAACAATGTGAGCTGATGGATAGGAAGAAATCAGAGAACTATGCATTAAGTATAATTTAATGAATGACTGCAGAGAGGTTGTTGGGTAAGCAGCCTGGAGGGCTACCAGAGACTGAGGGAGATTAGGAGGCTGGAATAAATGATGCAGGAGGCAGGAAAGTACTGGATGATGACAAGATCAGGGCTGTGCGGGAGTGAGTAGGTAGATGGAGAGTAGGAGATCACTGGAGAGATGAGATCAAGGTAGGGTTTGGCTGGGCCATTCACATGGATGCTGATGGAAGTGAGGAAAGAGGCTGAAATTTGTGGGCCAACGACTTCTAAGAATGAGAGAGCGTGCTCAGAAACTCCGTAGAAGGCAACAACAACGAGGGTTGAGGATGCTAGAATTAGATGGAATGAGTCTTAAAGAAACAGGATTCCACAGGAGGGAAGAGAGTAAAGACAAGTTGTACTGGTGAGCAAGGAGAACCCCTCGTGTGTTGCCATCAAGGAAAAGGAATGTGAGAGAATAAACAGCCTCCAGTTCAGATTGCTGTGAAGAGGATGCCAGAGGACTGCACACTTTTCCTTAAGGGGATGGGGTAGAAGGAAGGCTTGCAGAAGATGCTGAGGTTCAGGGGAGCTCACTAACCTTCCAGCATGTGTTCCGGAGGGCTCAGTGGGAGGGTATGGGGGCCAGAGGTAGAAGAAGGTTGGTAAGAGTAGGAAAAGAGACACAAATCAGTATCTAGAAAGGATACATTTGATAATTTGGATGGTGACAAGGAGAGAAGGAAGAGAGGCATGTGTTGGAATTGAGCTCTTGATTCAGGAAGTGTAGGGATAATGTAAAAGTAGCTGCCTTTTTCTCCTTCTTCTTTTGTGGCACTGGGGATTGAACCCTGGGGCGACTACCTCTGAGCCACACCCCAGCCCTATTTTTTTTTTTATTTTGAAACAGGGTCTCACTAAGTTGCAGAGGGTCTTGCTAAGTTGCTGAGGCTGGCCTCCCAAGTACTGGGATTACAGGTGTGTGCCACTGTGCCCAGCTATTCTGCTTCTTCTTTAAGCCTAGCTTGCATCCCATGTAAGACCAGTATTCTTTTAAAATTTTTTCTCCTCCTCCTCCTCCTCCTCCTCCTCCT
>PVJS01009574.1:0-27899 GCA_004027185.1 Glis glis
CACATGTGGTGCGGCCCAGAAGCTGTTACCTTGATGGAGCAGTGAAAGGCCTGTAGGTGGCACAGCAGAGACGGCAGCTCAGAGACCATGCTCAATGAAGGGCAGCGTCCTCCAGATTTGTATACACTCTAGATCAACAATGTTAATTGATACTGTCAATGACACACAGGACGCATGGGTCCTCTACTTCTGTCACACCCCATGTCACACTGAGGAAGTTATGCTTCATATCACCACAGCTGTGAGTTTTGCAGGTTTGAAGATCCTGGTTTCCAAAAGTGGAGCTCTCCACCATGGGACATAGCAAGAGTCTCCTTGAGAAAAAGTTAGGGCTGTAATCTGGGATCGCCAACACCGTCATGTCAATGGCGAGAGCAGGTGTCATGATCCTGGCAAGGTGATCCGCTCTGTTTATCAGGAGGAAGTCGGGCTGGGATGTGAAGGAGACAAGGAGGGGGATGTTTGGCATCCTGTGGGCTCCTTTACTCAATTGGTATTAAGCAAAAATGCAGGGGTCATGGCCTGATAGGATGAGTATGAGCACAGACTGCTGGGAAAGGCCACTGTACCATCCTTCCCTCTACAAGTTCTTCCATGCTCTGAACTGCTTAGACAATAAAGTCCAACTCTCTGGAATGATCTCCAAGGAACACAATAGTCTTGTCCCTGATTATGTGCCAGGTTACCCGCTACTTCTGTGCCCTTCAGACTCTATGTTGTGGACACTCCAAACGTTCTTAAACTTCCTTCAAAGTTCTGTGCCTCCCTTTAAAAATCCAGCTATTTCTTTATTCTATTTCTGCCTAAGAAACTAGCACTTGGTTCAACTATACCACACTGAACTTTTCCTCCAACTTCCCTCTCCTGATAAAAATTAGTAGCAGCTTCTATCATACTCCTACAGCAGAGGACACTCATTCCGTCCAGTTCTCAGCCATAACTGATTTACACATCTAGCTTCCCTACCAGACTGTAAATTCCATGAGGGCAGGGACTATGTCTCATTTATTTATTGAAGAAAATTCATTTACTCAACAGAAATGTTTTGAACCCTCCATGAGCAAGGCACTATGATAGGTATCAATGGGCATGCAAAAATGGACAAATCCAGGCATGGATTCTGCTCTCCGTGAACTCAACCTACAGTCTAGCAGAGGAGGGTCATTATATATGCAAAATACAAGAGTGATATATGCATACTTATGTTTACAGCAGCATAATTCACAACAGCCAAATTATGGAACCAACTTAGGTGTCCATCAACAGATGAATGGATAACAAAAATGTCATATACACACACAATGGAATTTTACTCAGCCATAAAGAACAAAATAATGTCATTTGCATTATACTAAGTAAGATCAGCCAGTCTCAGAAAGTCAAGGTTCATAAGTTTTCTCTCATATGTAGAAGTTAGAGAGAAATTGGGAAACAAAAGAGACTTCAGATAAATGAGGACAGAGACCAGTAGAATAGTGGAAGGGGATTAGGGGAGGGAAAAAGTAGGCTTGATGAAGGAAACAGCTCAAATAATGCTATGTCCACATAGGAAGGTAGCACTGCCAATCTCACTAGCATGTATGGGGGGAGGAGCCGGTGGGACCCAGAGGGAAACTCTCCAAGCGCTGTGTGCGTGTGTGTTTCTACCACTCTAAACCTCATTATGATGTATAGTTACAATGCTCCAATAAAAGCATATTAAAAGAAATCATTCTAAACTTTTTAAAGAGGATCATTTTACCCAAACTCAAGGCATAACACCAATTCTTAACTTCCTCTGGATCAGTCTTTCTGAATTCTCGTGATATTGTTCTATTCTTGGGCTCTGTCATGTCACCTTTCTGCCAGGGCTTCTGCCAGGCTGGGCCATCAATCACTTGGAGACTCTGCAGCATGCTGCAGCACGGGGTGACCCGTTTCATCCAAGACCACACTCATCACTGCTCATTGCTATTCTCCATCAGGAAGAATATATTGCTTTTAGTCTTCTCTAGAATGGCAGGGTCCTGACTCAGGACCTGCCTTTAAACACAAAGTTTATATTATGGAGCCCCTCTCTGCGTAGCACTTTGCAAGAAGCAACCCAGCATCATCTCTCATGGAAGCTTGTGAGTTTCTTTTACTGCTGTTTCCATTGCTACAACTACAACCATCAGCTCCTATTTCCCGATCACCAACAACGTGTGGGGCCCTAGGGGGAGGCTTTGAAGACAATTTAGTTATCCCTCTCTCTCTTCCTGGGCCAAATTCTTATACCTATTTTGCAAGCGAGGAAACTAAGGCTCAAAAAAGTTGCACTTTTCTACAAGTATACAGTTAGTGTTAATGCCAAGATCCATATGCCCCTGCATTTGGCCACAGAACTCTGGTCACTGTGTGTGTGTGTGTGTGTGTTTGTGTATGTTGTGTGTGATACTGGGGATTGATCTCAGGGGTGTTCAACCTTTGCTCTGCCCATTTTAATTTTTATTTTGAAACAGAGTCCCTCTAAATTGCTGAGGCTGACCTTGAACCTATGATCCACCTGTGTCAGCCTCCCAAGTACTGGGATTACGGGCATGTGCCACTGTGCCTGGCCTCTGCTCACTTCTAATTAGGGAACTGGGGCAGTCACAGACACAGTGCTGAAATGTCCCTGTCCTCAGCCAGGTCTGCGTAGCTCTTGCCTGCTCACAGCCTTGCTCAGGGTCATAAAAGTTACCACGGAGCAGATAATTGAGCCAAGTATATGCTTCCTACTCTTGTCTGGGGAATATATCTCAACACCCTTTCTGTTTCCTATGCTAGTGGGCTGAGCTAAAACTGCTTATCTTTGTCCTCAAAGGTTAGACCAATGTTTCCATAACAATTTTTATTAATAGTGAATATAAGCATGTTGAGCAACTTCTGGATCCTAAGGCCCCTTTTTCCTCTCTGCCTAGAGGAAATTCCTTTTAATCTCTTTACAGTCCCTCCCTAGAAGAAATCATTCAAACTCACAGCTTTGGATACCATCCAAATTCTTAAGCTCCCAAACTGTATTTCAAATTCAACCCTCTCCTTAGAGCACTAAACTTATTTACCCAAGCACCTGGTTCAAGTCCCCACTCCTAGTTATCACAGGCAATTCAAACTTGATATTTAAATCCAAATTCTTCATTCCCCCCCTCTTTTTTATATACTTCTATTGGTGCATTGTAATGTTACATCATAATGTAGTTCAGAGTGACAGGGACATACGTGCACACAGCACTTGGTGAGCTCCCCCGCCAGTCTTTGCCATACTCCTATCAGTGAAATCAGAACCCCGAACCCTGGGGCATTGATTAAGTTGGTCAGAAAAGCCACAGCAGATATCCAAACACAGTTAATACAACCAGATTTAAAGTTGTCGACTAGGTCACTGAGAAGACCAAGGAATGGTAAGTTATCATAGAAGGAGCAGTTAAAAGAAGAGTCATCAGTTCTGGAGAACAAAGAAAAAGGTTGAGATTTATTACTATTATTATTATTATTTGTACTGGGGATTAAACTAAGGAGCATTCTATCTCTAAGATATTCCCCCAGCCCTTTTTATTTTTTTATGTTGAAACAGGGTCTTGATAAATTGCTGAGGCTGGCCTTGAACTTGAGATCCTCCTGTCTCAGCCTCCCAAGTACTGGGATTACAAGCGTGTTCCACTACACCCGGCGGTTTATTGAAATTTGAAGCTTAAAGGAGTGAGACCTGTGGAGCTGATCCACGTGGAGCTCCAGGCGGGCTGGAGGAACCTCTGTGGGGTGAGGAAGAGAGTGGCGGGGGTGCCGTTCAGGGGAGCAGGAAGCCCACCAAGAGCGACCAGGAAGAAAGAAGCTCTGCCTCTTCATTTCCTCTGCTCAGTGTCTCGTGCTCTCTATTGGCAGAGCGTAATGGAGCAGCTGGCAAAGCAAAAACAAGCCATGGAGCCCCAGCCCCAGCATCGCACGGCAGAGGTCAAACCGAGAGACAGGAACCTATCAGTTATTAACCACTTAATAACAGCATTGTGATGGCTAATAAGTAATGCAAGGGTAGGTAGCATATATAGCATGGATACGCTGGACAAAGATGACTCCTGCCCAGGAAGGATGGAGTAGGACAGTGCATAATTTCATCACACTGCTCAGAATGGCACACAATTGAAACTTATGAATTGTTTATTTCTGAAGATTTTCATTTAGTATTTTCAGACCACAGCTGGTCATGGGTAACAGAAAGGGTGAGAAATGAAGCTGGATGAAGAAGGACTGCCGTGTGTGTGTGTGTGTGTGTGTGTGTGTGTGTGTGCGTGTGTGAGAGAGAGAGAGAGAGAGAGCGAGCAAGAGAGAGAAAGAGAGAGAGCGAGAGAGCGAGAGAGAGAGTGAGAAAGAAGCACCTCCTGCATTAGTCTCTATTACTTCCTCCTTCTCAGTTCCTCCATAGAACTTGGGAAAACATAATTTTGGTGAACTGGTTATTTACTTATTAAATAAATGTCTCCCCTATTACAATATAAGTTCCACAAGAGCAAATGAATATAGCATAGTGCCCAGTGCTTCATAAATATTTACAGAATGGATGAATTAGTTAAAAGCCCAAGGAGTCAGTTGAATGTTTAACTCAGCAATACCCAAGTTTAGCTGGCTACAGAATCACCTTTAATATAATATCCTCAATCCTCCCGAACAGCTCATATCCTGTTAATGCGTGTTGGGGAACAGAGACTTTCAGTTAAGACTCTCTCTGCCCTCGTATGGCTCTCGGAAAAACACCTTCCATGCAGAAGGTACATAGGGTCCTGCTGTACTTTCTCAAAAGATAGAGAGGAGAGAATTTATAAGTAATTCTCATTAGACCCTCTAGGGCATTTTAGGATAGAGGCACAGGTAGAATTATAAAGAGATTAGATTCCAATTTGATCTCTTTTCTGTAAAATGAAGATTAGAATTCTGACATTTCAAAATCGTTGAGAGGATATATGAAATAAAAGGTACAGAGTGCTTGGTGCAATGTGCTTAGTAGGTTCCCAGTAAATGTTAGTGCCTCACACCTTCATCTGCTCCCCTATTCCCTGTATTGGAGAAATAATTACTGACGTTCTTCAGAGAATAAAGGAGAAGCAGACAGCATTACCCTGGCATGGAACATATATTAACCACCGGTGAACAGGCTATCAACTGATACATCATTTATTATTTTTCATCTCTACAATTTGCTCAGTCCCCTAATAAATATTAGACATGGTCCTGCTCATGGGAATCTTAAAAGTTAATTGTGTAAAAACAAACCCAAAGGAAATGATGAGAGAAAAATAAAATACTAATCAGCTATAAGAGTTTTAAGAAATGAGACATAGGGATTGGGGTATCTGAGGCTTCTCTTACCAAAGATAGAGGCCTCAAATACTGAGCAGTTTAACAAGTACGTAAGGGTGGCATTTGGGAAGTCCACCCCCAATTAAATGAAATTCTGATTTAACAATGTGCCCTTCCAAGGCTGAAGCACATTTTAAAAAGTATGTCCACATAAATCCCCAACTTAAAAAAAAGAAAAGATGCAAGCTACTTCCTAAAACCTGACTTCTCAGCAGCACGCTTCATTATAGACCCTGGGAAGCTGAAATGGCAGGGTAATTTTTCTTCTTCCCCCAAATTGAAAACAGCTTGAGTTCTCTCAAATCCTTGTCATCTACCGAGGCAGATGGGAACTAAAGAAGAGAACAACCTTATAACAAAATAACAGCAGGATTAGCCCATGGAGAGGGTGAGGGCTTGAAGGGATTCGACAGAATGCTATTTCTGCAAAAGTGTCACCTTGAGTCACCTTGCACTGGCTACAGCTATGACATCATTTTGAAGGATGCAGAAAGACTTGAAGTAAGCAAAGGCACTCTGGTACCTCTCCTCCAGCCCTTTTTTTGAAAACAAATCTAGGTATACTGGCAGAATCTGGGGAGGAGGATGGATAGTGGCAGAGAGCATTCATTGATCTCACAGTGAGTTTGACATGCCAGTGAGGATGAGGGCAGATTACCCAAAACGAGACTCCACTACAGCTACTGTACCACGGACACTAATGGCTTTAAACATGGGCGCTGCTGAACTCTATAAGTTATCAAGGGAACTGGTGGAGGCAGAGAATCAACAAATTGTGCATTCTGCACCCTTCAGTCAGCCCAGACTGCCCAATCTGTCATTTTAATATTGTTTCTGAAAAATGAGTTTCAATGCTTAACAAAGACTGAAAATCAGAGGTACTATGTGATTTATGAAGAGTCTTTAAATTTCAAGCAGGAATCTATGAAATTGGGAGATGTTCCAGTGAAAAACAAACCAGGCCTAATTTCCCCCCAAAGATTGTTAATATCTGGAATTTTCAGTGAGATAGAATTTTCCTCACTGGCCGGGCGTGGTGGCGCACTCTTGTAATCCCAGTACTTGGGAGGCTGAGACGGGAGGATCTCAGGTTCACGGCCAGCCTCAGCTACTTAGTGAGGCCCTCCTCAACTTAGTGAGACCCTATTTCAAAATAAAGAATAAAAAATAGGGCTGGGGGTGTAGCTTGATCCTCAGTACCGCAAAAAAAAAAAAAAAGAATTTTCCTCACTGCATTTAACTTCCCAATGACATTGGACTAGATTATAACTTTTTTCCTTCCTTCCTTCCTTCCTTCCTTCCTTCCTTCCTTCCTTCCTTCTTTCATTCTTGCTCTTTCTTTCTTATTGAACCCAGGGACATTCTAACTCTGAGCTACACCTCCACCTCTTATTTGTTTGTTTATGGTATTGGGGATTGAACCCAGGGGCATTCTTTCTCTGAGACACACCCCCAGCCCTCTATATTTTTTATTTTGAAACAGGTCTTGCTAAGTTGCTGAGGGTCTTGCTGAGTTTCTGTGACTGGCCTAAAACCTGTAATTCTCTTGCCTCAGTCTCCCAAGTACTGGGATTACAGGAGTGTGCCACCATGCCCAGCTTAGATTATAACCTTAGAAAGGCAGAGATTTCTATGCTAAAATGACAGTATTAATGGAGGGAGAAAATTTTACAAGTGGCTTGACAAATAAAATATAAACAAAATCTAAATTTTTTGTGAATGGTTCATTTTTAACACCAGTTCCTGGCAGGAATAGATCTTGGGCACATAGGCACTTGGGAATACACAAAACAGTATTCATATTGTTGATGAAAGAGTGATTAGCTAAAATACGCATGGGTGTCTATTAAGAAGGTCAGAAGGAAGGATGTATAGGAAGATCGAAAAGAGGAATAGAGAGAAAAAAGAAAAAGAAAGTAAGGAAAGGAAGGAAGGAAGGAAGGAAGGAAGGAAGGAAGGAAGGAAGAGAAGCCCCTTATAGAAAATCACTGTGGAAGGCACACTTTTTCTAACAGCTGCAGGTGCTTCTACCTTCCCCTCGCCAGGATTTTCCCCCAGCCATTCTCTTGTTGCTCGATTCTGTACAGGAACATCAAAAGGCAGGAGTGGTTGTGGGAATGACTAAAATGGAATGGAAAGAGAGTAGAAGTGAGTGAGCTCATAGGAAACAACAGCAGCAAAGCAACTTCACTCTCAGCAAATGCCGATGATCCTGACATGAAGAGGAAATAAGGAATTAAAAGGAAAGCCCTGGTATAAAAATCACCTCTGTCCACTATTTATTTCAGCTAGACTAAACGACATTTTTTCTAGGCCTCAGTTCGCCCTAATTCCCACGAGGACTCTGTCAACTTTGCACTAGTTTACCTCCTCTTTGAGGAAAGAATGCCCATTGACATCCGCCTTTCCATGCTTCTCACACAGCACATAGTACACCCAACATCTA
This sequence comes from Glis glis, assembly GCA_004027185.1. NCBI lineage: Eukaryota > Metazoa > Chordata > Mammalia > Rodentia > Gliridae > Glis > Glis glis. The sequence continues at coordinate 7,799 of PVJS01009574.1, forward strand.
ATCAAACAAACTCAGTTAACTTCTAATAATGGCCAAGATTTAAAAGAAATGAACCAGGCATGGTGGCACACACCTGTAATCCCAGTACTTGGAAGGCTGAGACAGGAGGATCCCAGGCTTGAGGCCAGCCTCAGCAACTTAGTGAGACTCTATTTCAAAATAAAAAATGACATAGGGCTGAGGCGTAGCTTAGAGGTAGAATGTCCCTGGATTCAACCCCCAGTATAAAAAAAGATAAAAAGAAAAGAAAGTATTTTTGTTAATACATAAGAGGTACACAGTGAACTGAATTTCTCGATTTTAATTACACAAAACTAGCATTCTTTTTTGTTTATTGGTACATTGTAATTATACCTCCTAGTGAGATTCAAGGTGACACATTCATACATGCACACAGCACTCAGTGTGTTTCCCTCCGGATCCCACCCTGCTCCCCCTTCCTTCCTCCCTATACATGTTAGTGGGATTGGTAGTGATACCTTCATGTATGGACATAACCTTATTTGAACTGTTCCCATCCTTAAGCATTGTTATTTCTCTCCCCATCTCCCTCCCCCATTTGCCTTCTCCTGTTCTACTTGTCTCCTCAATTAACTATGGTTTCTTTTGTTTCCCATTTTCTATTTAGCTTCCGCAGATGAGAGAAAACATATGACCCTTGACTTTCTGAGACTGGACAATCTCACTTAGCATATTATCTAGTTTCATCCATTTTACTGCAAATGACATGATTTTGTTATTTTTTATGACTGAATAAAATTCCATTGTGTGTGTATATATCACATTTTCTCTATCCATTCATCTGTTGATGTACAGCCAAACTGGTTCCACAATATGGCTATTGTGAATTGTTCTGCTATAAACATGGGTATGCATGTATCACTAAAATATTCTAATGTTAATTATTTTGGAAAGATATGGAGTAGTATAGCTGGTTCATATGGTGGCTCCATTCCTAGTCTTTTAAGGAATCTCCATACTGATCTCCTTAGTGATTGTACTAATTTATAAACACACCAACAGTGTATAAGAGTTCCTATTTCCCCACATTCTCACCAGAATTTATTGTTGTTTGTATCCTTTTGTGTGTGTGTGTGGTACTGGGGATTGAACCCAGGGACATTCTACATCTGAGATACACCCCCAGCCCTATTTTATTTTATTTTGAAACAGGGTCTTTTTAGGTTAATGAGAGTCTCGCTACTTGCTGAGGCTGTCCTCGAACCTGCGATCCTCCTGTCTCAGCCTCCTAAGTACTGGGATTACAGGTGTGTGCCACCATACCTGGTTTATTGTTTATATTCTTGATGATTTCCATTCTAACTGGAATTAGGTGGAATCTCAGGGTAGTTTTGATTTGCATTTTCACAATTGCTAATGATTTTGAACACTTTTCCATATATCTACTGGACATTAGTTTTTCTTTTTTTGAGAAGTGTCTATTTGGTTCAATTGCCCATTTTTAAATTGGGTTATTTTTTGTTGCTAAGTTTTTTGAGTTCTTTATATATTCTAGATATTAGTCCTGTGTAAGAGGAGTAGCTGGCAAAGATTTTCTCCCATTCTGTATGCTTTCTCTTTGGACTCTTGTTTTCCTTTTCTGGGTGAATCTTTTTAATTTGATGCCATCCCATTTGTTGATTCTCAATTTTATTTCCTGAGCTTCAGGGGTCTTATAGGGGAAATTTCTACCAGTGCTTATATGTTGGAGAGTTGGTCCTATATTTTATTCTAGTAGTTGCAAAGTTTCTGGTTTAGTAGTCATGAATTCTTTTAGTTTCTGCTTGTCATGGAAGATTTTTATTTCTCTGTTGATTTTGAAAGATAGCTTTGTGGGATATAGTAATTTTGGTTAGAAATTCTTTCAGGGATCAGAATATATCATTCATAGCCATCCTGGATTTTAGAGTTTGGGTTGAGAAATCTAGAGTAATTTTTATTGATTTACTTCAGAGTGTGATCTGGCCTTTTTATCCTGACACCTTTAAGATTCTATTCTTGACCTCTATGTTACTCATTTTGATTGTGATATGGCATGGAGAGGTTCTTTTTGATCTTGTCTATTTGGGGTTCTGAATGTCTCAATGGGTAAGTGATTGCCCATCTCATTTTCCAAGTTTGAAAAATTCTATGATACTGTTTCTCTGAAGAGTTTATGCCCTTGGTTTGTACCTCCAGACTTTCTTTAATTCCAATTATCCTTAAGTTTGGTCTTTTGATGTTTCTTCAGATTTCTTGAATGTGCTCATCATGTTCTCTTGTTTTTTTTTTAATTATTGACTGAATGTTCAAGTTTAGATATGCTGTCTTTTAAGCCTGAGACTGTTTTCCATGTGGTCTAGTCTATTAGTGATACTTTATTGAATTTTTATTTGACTTATTGTATCTTTCATTTGATTCAGAATTTCTGCTCAGTTCTTTTTCAGTTTCAATTTCTTTATTTACCCCCCATATGCTATCTTTAATTCCATTCCTTAAATCTTTGATAATTTTAGTGATCAAAATTCCGAATTCACCTTCTGGTATTTTCTGCATCTCTACATTGGTAAACTCCATTGTTGTGAAGTTGTAAGTATTTATTTTTGTCTTATTGGCCTATATTATCATATTTTCAGGGTTGTTTGATTTGCTCCTCTTTTTGGAGTATAGTTTCCCTGCTAGTTCTTTGGTAATGATTAGTGGACCAAGGTACAATATCTCTTAGCTGGGTTGGGAATACAGCTCAGCAGCAGAACATCTACCCCAGGAACACATTGTGTCACACAAGATTCCTGAAATCTTGCTAACAAGGGGAGAATAAACAACAACAAACACAGAGGAGAACACTATACAGCATTCATATAAGTACCAGCACCAGGCACCTATTATGGCATCAATAACACTAAAAACCTCAAAAAAGAAATGGTGAGATCAGCAAATGACAACCACCACCACAACAATCAGCCATGAACTAAATAAACACCAGGTTCCAACTAGGAGATCTGCAGTATTAATAATCGTAATAAAATGAATGGTAGGGGCAAAAATTTTATAAACTAAATAGCTTTAAAGGATGATAACAATATGGTCCATTAAGGAAAAAGTACTGGGATTGTAAAAGTACTGGGATTACATTCATGCACCACTATGTTTGGTTGAAAAGAAAAATTCTTAATGAAAAATGAAATAATTGTCTCCATTGAGGTGGACAGAACTGTGGATAAGGGTGGCTATTAGGTCCCTATGTCAGACTGTCCTTTTTGTTTCTTCTTGGGATATCCCCCTCCCCCCTTAAAGAGAGCAAGAGCTGTTTTTTTTTTTTTTTTTTTTTTTGCGGTACCGGGGATTGAACGCAGGGGCGTTCTACCTCCGCACTACGCCCCCGGCCCTATTTTTTATGCTTTATTTTCAAACCGGGTCTCACGAAGTTGTGGAGGGCCTCACTAAGGAGAGAGAGAGAGACAGAGAGACAGAGAGAGACAGAGACAGGGAGAGAGAGAGAGCGAGAGCTGAGGTTGGCCACGAACCTGGATCCTCCGGTCTCCGCCTCCCAAAGTACTGGGATTACAAGCGTGCACCACCACGCCCGGTTCAAGAGCTGGGTTCTTTAAACCCTTCCTCCTTCTGTGTTGCTTGCCAAGCTGCTGACTGGAGTGCCCTGGAACTGAGACTGGTTGAAATGGGCCTCCATTTACCTCCTTACCACCACAAGGTAGGATGGAATGGAAAGTACCATGTATTGAAGTTTTGTCTGGACAGAATAAATTGATGCACCCAGGATGGGGCTGGTGCAGAGTTCTAAATGGGAAGTTTTGGAAGCTGGGGTCCAGGTTTGATAGGAACTTTGAAACTTGTTGGCTAGTATCTACTCCAGAAAGATTACATCAACACACTCCAAGGACCAGGCAGATGCCAAGCTCTGCTGAGCGTCTGAATCACAGGTCTTCCTGAGGATTCCACTCACAGTGACGGCCAACCTACTGCCCTGGGTAGAAGAATCTCTGCAAGTCCCAGAAATCCCCCTGCCTTTGAATATGGCCTTCCAAGGATTAGACCCCAAATGTAGGTGCTGCAGGAAAACTAGGTTATTCACTAGTGAAGGCTCGGCAAGCAATGCTTCGGTTCTGAGCACTGATTATTGAACATCCAAGCTCTCTTATACATTTGGTCGCCTAATGTTGGGAGGGCGTGGGACGTGGGTTTCCTAGCATAAGCATGATGACAGAAGCAGACCACGCAATTAATCATTATATTGTTTTTCTTCTCATCACTGCTTTGTTTATATCTGAGAGAGCCTGTGCTGGGAAACCCTGAGCTGTCCAGGGTGACTCTGCCTTGCTTATGTCTGGGGGGAGACTGTGCTGTCTTATTTGCATGCTTACTTACATCTGAGAGGGCCTGTGAAGAAGTTTTATTCTTTTATTTTTCTTTTAGCCAAATATAATTTTAAGGAAAAATCCAGGGGTCCTGCCCCATGGGGACACCTACCTGTTCAGCTTGAAGCAAAGGTATGTCACACTTTGCTCCGGATTTATGACCTGAACCCCCTGAGTACAATCTTCTGTTTCAATCACAGCCTGCCTGGTGCACGCTGTGCCTCTCCACAAGGCTGGCTGGGACAGGGTAGCAGTAGTTACTGGGGGCCCAGGGATTCCCGCAGCAGCAGCTCCAGCCTGGGCCCCTCACCATGGCTCCCGCCTCAGCTCTCCGCTCACCAGTTAAGAAGCTCGGAGCTCTTCTCAGACCTCCGCTCCTTGTGCAGCTTCCGGTTCAGCTACGTTCAGACTGCCTTTCTTCAGTTGGGTTCAAGTGCTTTTCTCCTCTGCCCAGAAGCAGTTTTCCCACTGGTTCCATTCCAAGTCTCAGAGCAACTGGAGTGCTGCCTTCCTCCATTCCACCATTTTAAATCCTCCTAGCAGTCTTAATTTGTTAAATAGTCAAATGAGCCCCACGTTATATTTATTTGACTATTCTTAGTAAGAATAATGCCTCACTAGGAAAATAATTGTTAGCTAATATAGATTCTATAAGTTTTTCTAAACTCTATTTAATTACTAAAAAAAGTCCAAATTTATCCAACATTTATCAAGCACCCCTCAAGCATATTAAGCTGCAAGAAGCAAGACCAATAGCATCCATGCTTCATCGAGCTTCCAGTCTATAGAGGAGACAGGTGCTAGGGAACTAATTACCTAATCAATCATTCGATTGAATCAATCATTGTGGACACCTGCTATGGTGTGTATATGGCTTGAGTGTGTCGCACGAGGGTTCATGTGTTGGAATGTAATCACCATTGAGAATTAAGAGGAGAGTAGAAACTCAGTCAACTCTGGTGTTTAGATGTAGGGTCTTTGGGAGGTGATTAGGGTTAGGTAACACCAGAAGGGTGGAGCCCCCATGATTGAATACTGTCAGGTTTGTAAGAGGAGGGAGAATCCAGATAGGCACACACGCGCTCCCTGTCTCCTGCCATGCAATGCCCTGCGCCACCTTGGGACTTTCCAAGACATGGCCAGATGGGGCCCCGCAATGTTGAACCACAACCCAAACAAACCTACTTTTTTTAAACCAGGCCATGGTACTCAGTAATTAGCAACAGAACCCAAAATGACAAAATGCTGTGTTGAAGTTTAGAATGTCATGAGAGTATGTAGGTTAGAGACCTGGAATCTCCTCCCTGAGAAAAAGCGTTGCTCAAGCCCCATATGGAGGTTAAAGAGAAACACCACTATGCCAACAGGAAGAGGGAGAATAGTTTCAAACAGCTTAATTAAAGACCCTTGGTTGAGAAGGAGCAGATGCTGACAGAAACAAAGGAAGGTGGTGTGGCTAAACCCAAGCAGCAAGGGAGAAGCAGTTCCAGGACAGTCTGAGAGGATGGAAGAGGCCTACAAGATTGTGAAGGGCTCATGTACATACCTGTAATACTTGGGAGGCTGAGACAGGAGGATTGCAGGTTTGAGGCCGGTCTCAGCAATGTAACAAGACCTCAGCAACTTAGCGAGATCCTGTTTCAAAATAAAAAATAAAAAAGGGCTGGGGATGTAGCTCATAGGTAGAATGCTCCTGGGTTCAACCCCCAGCACCCCCTGCCCCCAGAGAAGATTGTGATGAGCTATACTTTATTTTAAACTGGACCTCAAAATTGCTCAGAGAAGCTTTTTTAGTAAGTCCTGGAATGTACATAAAACCATCAAAATCCTAATCTTTAAAACAAGAGGATCATAGGTTTGAGGACAGCCTTATCAATGTAGTGAGACTCTCAGCAACCTAGTGGGACCCTGTTTCAAAACAAAACATAAAAAGGGCTGGGGGTCTAGCTCAGAGGTAGTATGCCCCTGGGTTCAATCTGCAGTAACACACACACACACACACACACACACACACACACACACATTGATGCTTACACTTCCAGACTAGAGGTATATTTTTCAAGCATGGCTGAACTTATGTGTTTCTGTTATTTTATTGAATAAATAAAGTGAGTCTCATAGGACAATAAGCTAGGAATTGTGTCTTGTGCTTGCAATTCAGCATTACCTTAAATATCAGAAGAGTACTGTAGCCAGACCTATGGAAAGAATAGTAACTTCAGAAGGTTTCCTTATTAAGAGGTTTCTCAGAGCCTTTACTGTCCTATCAAGTCAGAGTTTTTTACCAACCTACTCTGCCAATTTTATGCTGTGCTCAGAGATATAAAGTGACTATGAAAGTCAGGGTCCCTGCCTTCATGGGGCTTAGAGTCTATGAAGAACAGATTGTGATCTTCTAAGAGGGAAACAGAGTGTGTAGGCCTTCCCCAAATTATTTGAGTACAGAATATTTTTTCAGCAGAGCATCTCAAAGAACAATATTTGATAAATATTTGCTAGTCTAATCTAGAAAAACCAATATACTAGGCATCCCCCAAATACTGAGATCGAGTTATGTGGAAAAGTTCTTTAAGAAATGCCAGAAAAGGCCTTGTTTCCTAGAGGACACACCAGATGACATATGGTAGGGCAGCCTTTTAAAAGACATGAAGAAGCAGTGACAGTAGAAGACCATATGCACCCGCAGCAAGAAATGCTAACTCATTCTGTGCTGGGTTTGAAGGTAGCATCAGCGAGATCTCATGATGTTGGTTAGAGACTCACATCTCTCCTCATGCCATCTCTGGAGACAGTCCAGTCCATCTTTCCTAAGTTTTAGGGTTTATAGATATAGAATATCCCTTGGAAAAGCTCATGCGATGTCAGTGCAGCAAGGTTCCGAGCTGGAATAATTGAGTCAGGGCTCTGACAATTTGAATGGATTTACTGGGTGGCAACTGTAGGCAGGTAGGGTGTGGCTGAAGGAGCTGGGTCACTGGGGGTGTGCCTTAGGAAGTATATCTGTCTCTGGTGTCTCTCTCTCTCTCTCTCTCTCTCTCTCTCTCTCTCTCTGTTACTGGCTGCCACACCCTGCAGCCATGTTTCTGAAGGTCTGAAACCACGAGCCCAAATAAACTTTTCCTCCTCTAAGCTGTGCTTGTTGGACATTTTGGTCACAGCAACAAAAAAGCTAACTAATACACCAAGTATTTTAAACCTTGTGCCAATAACACAATAATTGTGTCTGATGGTCATGCCTATTTTGATGCAATTTTAATTCAAAGGAAGGTAGCATGCTAGGAATGGGACTAATTAAGGCAACCATCTCTTCACTCTGAAAACAAGTGCATGTTCTGGAAGTTGTTGAATTTGAGTGTGCATTTGTGTGTGTGTGTGTGTGTGTGTGTGTGTATGTGTGTGTGCATGTAAAACTAATGAAAGCTTTCTTTTTATACTCTGGCCATCTCTAAACCAAAATCTTCTCTGAAGTGTTCATCCAGGAAAACACATACAGACTCCTTGGCATCACTCACATAATGGAAGACAATGGGCACTCGCTGGGGCAGAGTAGTGGAAACAGCCTCTAGGGTTTCATATTATTTTAGGTTCATTAACACTCATTGTGCTTGATGCTGGAATTTGAATAGGAAGTTTTTCTTTCATTTTATTTTTTTTCTAAAATGCCGCAGACAGTAATTAGTCAGAAGATGCGCTATTACTGGGATAAGCAGAGACCAGGGATGACAGATCCTCCTGATTCATACTATACTGAGTTACGGTATTGTATTGTGATTGTATTTAGAAGGATACAATAGAGGACTTGTTTCAGATAAATGCATAGAAAGAAGCTATCTTAGCACATAAAAGGTACTCAGGGATGCTTATTAAAATTGTTTAATCTTGTTAGTGACAAATGTTGTCTATGAATCATCTCATAGGAAATGCCTTAATGGCAATGCCTTTGTGAGCGAGTCAAGTCAAAGATTAAGTCCACCTGCTCTGGCTCCCAATTTCAAACCCACTTTGAAGGGAATTGGCATTATCAGATGGCATAACAGGAGAAATCCGGTTATAACACATTATATATGAAAACTAATATTGAGTCATAACACACACATGTCAGGCTCATGTGGATCCTGGCACACATCACAGAGGGAAACACTCATTGAAATTCGTTGGCCCTCCAACCTTCCTACCTCATTCATTGCCAAATAAAGTCTGCACTTTTATTAACAATGACCTTGAATACAAGAATCCAAAAACGAAATGTCATTCCTTTACCAAAAAGTACTGCACATTGGCAGGAGGACCTGGGACCTGGCTCTGGAAAGTCGGGAGCCAGGCTTTCTCTCTTCTCTCTTAGAGCCTGATGCTTCCCTTTATGCACGGATATCAACTTTACCCTGTCCTCTGCTGCAATTAGAGCAAGATGATAGCCCTAACCCCAATTCCAGGCACCGCTCCAGATCTGCAGGACTGCTGATTCCTGTTCTCAACCTAATTTGCATTTTCTAGAATAGAGAATCTGATTGGTCCAGCTCAGGCGTCTCCTTCAAGTTCCCTTGGCGATGGCCAGGATCAGTGTCTTGTGTCTTCTGTGTTCACACAAGAAGCAAGGTGTAGAAAGTGATTTGCACACCCATTACACTGTTTGTGTCTTTTCCCATCTAAATTTAAACACATTCCTACATCACATTCAAAAAATTTTATCTCCAATGATGCTGAATTTAAATGAATAAGATAAATGGCACAAAATCTAAACATTGGGTGATTTCTCTATCAGGATGTGCTTATAAATGTTCACAGAAGAAGTCTTACTATAGCTATTTTCCTAAACTGGTAATTCTAAGCACGTGGTTTTTGAATTTTAGGGCACATAACAATACCCCACAGATCATTAAAAATGGGAATTTTTAGCTGGGTGCAGTGGTGCATGCCTGTACCCCCAGTACTTGGGAGGCTCAGACAGGAGGAGTGCACATTCAAGACCAGCCTCTGCAACTTAGCAAGACCCTGTTTCAAAATAAAAAGGACTGGGGTGTAGTTTACAGGTAGGATGCCCCTGGGTTCAATCCCCAGTATACCAAAAATTTAAAAAAGAATTTTTCTGCTCTGCCTCAGAAAGTCTGAGAAGAAATCAGGAATAAAAATTTTCGGCATGCTTTCCACGTGACTCAGTAAGTGGGCCTCAGTTTGAGATACACAAGACCGGATTAAATACAAGGAAAAAAAGAGCAAAGGAAGGGCTGAGAATTTGAGGGAAGAGTCATCTAAAAGGACGACCAGAAGAAAACCAGTCATTTATGGTTTTGGGGAATCCTTTCCTACCTATAAACTTTCTCAACAGCTAAACCCTCATTTCTCAACCGTCAAACCCTCATTCCTAAACCGACGCCCTCGGTAGGTCTTCACCAGGGCATCTCACATGCTCTTAGGATCTGTGGGCGGAAATGTTCACTTATTCCCATGAGAGGCTGCGCAACCTCTTCTTTCAGATGAGAGCATTGTCTAGCCGGGGTGCGTAACATACTGCATATGCTGCCAGGCAGATAACAAATAGAGATAGCTATTGCTCGTCCAGGTTATGGTTACGAAGCCAGCTTCCCAGACAGCCCTGTTATCCTCAGAGATGAAACAGATTCTCTCTACAAGCACCGTCAATGGAAAGGCACCGACGTTCCACAGAGGGCTGTGTAAGGGGCTCGCGCGTGGCCACCGAGCAGCGCGGCGATGATGTCATTCTGCTCCACCAGAGCCAGCTTTAGCCGTGACAGGAGTTAAGGGTACCTCCAGAATTTCAGAGGCACCCCTCCCTCCCCGTGAGTGAGGAGGAATGGCCCAGACGGAGGGAATTTTGTTCCTCTCACTTTAGGCACGAGGCCAAGTGGTACATGGCAAGGTAAAACTATGTTATGTGAAAAGGTGGAAGAAATTTTTTTAAATACCTGTTTGGAAACATTCTAAAATTCACTCATTCGTTTGTATATTCAAAAATATCACATCATTACAAGCCTGGCATGGTGGCACATACTTGCAATCCCACTACTTGTGAGGCCAAGACAGGAGGATCATAGATTCGAGGCCAGCCTCAGCTGCTTAGTGAGACCCTGTTTCAAAATAAAAAATATAAAGGGCTGGGGTGTAGCTCAGAGGTAGAATGCCCCCGAATTCAATCCCTGGTACCAAAAACAATATATATTTATTTGTAAAATTTATTTTTATTTCTTATTGCAAAATTTATTTTATTTATTTGCAAAATATTTGCATTATATATATTTGCAAAAATATTAAGAAACTATTTTCATTAATCTTTCCCAGAAACACTGCTAAATGGTAGGCAAACAATAGAATGCAAAAACTAATACAGCTCCTATCTGTGAAAAAGGAAAGTGAGAAAGACAGATTTGAAAGAAATAATCATATACGCAATTCTTTTTTAAAAATTTATTTAAAAAATTTATTTTTGACATTCTTGGGGATGGAACCCAGGGCCTCACACATGCTAGGTAAGTGCTCTGCTGCTGAGCTGCATCCTCAGCCCTCACTGGACTTCTTTAGCAAAATAAAATATAAAATTACAAATGAGGTAAGTGTTGCAGAATAAATTTGAGGGATGCTACAAAATGTATTAAGTGGGAAAATGGCCCTGCAGAGAGGTCGGAGGAGGGCCTGGAAGTCAGCGCATCACCCTGTGATTTAAATCCCTGACGCACAAAACTTAGAGAAGAAAGGTTTATTGGGTGGGTTTCAGAGGTCTCAGTCCACAGGACCAGCTCTGAAGCATAAATGGCTGCAGTAACAGGATGTGTGGAGAGATGCTGCTGTCACATCATGGATGCTGGAAGCAGAGAGGGAAGGGGAGGGGGAGGGACATTTATAGTTCCCAAGGCCACATCCCCAGTGCCCTACCTCCTCCAGCCACATCCCACCTGCCCAACAAATTCATTCCAATTATTAATCCATCAAGGTGTTTCTCCAGTGATGACGTCAGAACCCTCATGATTCAGCTATTTCACCTCTGCACATTTTTGCATCGCCAATACATGAGCTCTCCAGGGGACATTCTACATCCAACCATAGCAGATGGAGGAACAGAGGGGAGAACAGTCAGCAGGAGGATTTGCAAAGGTCTTGGGACGGGGGCTAGGTGAGGAATGACCAAGGTAATTCAGGAAATTGAGGAAGACTGCTGTCCAAGAGGAGAGAGCAATGTGTCCTTATGGATTGAATTGAATACCCTCCCTCCCCAATCCCAAGGCGGGGAAATAAAGATGTGTTGAAGACCTATCCCTCAGGACTTCAGAACATGGCCTTCTTTGGAAATAGCATTTTTGTGGTATAGTTAAACTAAGTTCATTCTGGAGTAGAGTAGGTCCTTGATATCATTGGTGTCCTTACAGAGGAGACAGAGAGGAAGGTGGCCATGTGAAGACAGAGGAGGATTTATGCTTCCACAAGCCATGGAATACCTGGGAACACGGGGTTGGAGGAGGGAGGAAGGACCCTACCCTAGAGTTTCAGAGACAGCATGATACTGCCAACATCTTGATTTGGACCTCTAGCTCCTAGGACTGAGAGAGAGTACATTTTATGTTTTGTTTTGTTTTGGCACTAGGGATTGCAACTAGGAGCATTCGACCTCCAAGTTACCCTTTTTAAAAAATGTATTTTTTAAATTTTTAAACAGGGTCTTGCTAGGTTGCTGAGGGTCTTTCTAAGTGGCTGAGGCTGTCCTCAAACCTGTGATCCTCCTGTCTCATCCTCCCAAGTACTGGGATTACAGGTGTGTGTCACCATGCCCCACTAAATTTATGTTCTTTTAAGCCATGCAGTTTGTAGAAGCTGTTCCAGCACTGCTGTAAGGAAACTAAGATAAGTGTGAAGTATAACTGGAGGTAAACCAGGCTGGGAGTGGAGAGGGCCAGCACCCGCAGGCCTGGAAGATCTTACTACAGGTCTGAAGAGCAATGGCAAGCCAAATAATTTTTATTTTTAGCAGTGAGGCAATGGTGGTGAGGTAGCCTGTGAGAGGATCAGATGTGCTTTTCAAAATGGTCACCTGAGCTGGGCATGGTGGCACACCACTATAATCCCAGTACTTGGGAGGCTGAGACAGGAGGATCACAGGTTTGAGGACAACTTCAGAAACACAGTAAGACTTTCAGCAACCTAGCAAGACCTTGTCTTAAAACAAACAAACAAACAAACAAACAAACAAACAAACAAATGGACTAGGGGTGTAGCTCAGAGGTAGAACATCCCTGGGTTCAATCCGCAGCACCACAATAAATAATGGTCACCTGGCCTTTTTTTATTGCAGTGCTAGGGATGGAACTCAGGACCTCATGCATACCAGGAAAGTGCTCTATCACTGAGCCACAACCCCAGCCCTCACCCAGGCTGGTTTGCTTTTCCTTCCTTCCTTCCTTCCTTCCTTCCTTCCTTCCTTCCTTCCTTCCTTCCTTTCTTCCTTCCTTCTTTTCTTCCTTCCTTCTTTTCTTCCTTCCTTCTTTTCTTCCTTCCTTCTTTTCTTCCTTCCTTCTTTTCTTCCTTCCTTCTTTTCTTCCTTCCTTCCTTCCTTCCTTCCTTCCTTCCTTCCTTCTTCTCTTTCCTTCTTTCTTTCCTGTGGATTGAACCCAGGAGCATTCTACTTCTGATCTATACCCCCACCCCCTTTATTTTTTTATTTTTGAAATAGGATCTCACTAAGTTGCTAAAGGTCTCACTAAGTTACTGAGAGCTGGCCTCAAACCTGTGAGCCTCCTGTCTCAGCCTCCCAAGTACTGGGTTCCCAGGCGTGTGCCACCACGCCCGGCTCATCCATACTTCTTTAGCAAATAAGCTGGAAGTAGACAAGAATGATAGGCAACCAACATTCCAAGTCATTGATGTTGTGAAATACTCACCCAATTAGATCACATTTTTCTTTCCAAAGACCCTAGATTACAGAGATCCAAATTTCTATATTCATCAGTGTTGGATAGCTGAAACAAAATTTTACAAACTGTTCCAAGAAACACTGGTTCTAGCTGGGTGCGGTGACAATGCCTATAATCCCTGCTACTTGGGAGATTGATGCAGGAGGATTGTAAGTTTGAGGCCAGTCTTGGGAAATTAGTGAGACTCAGTCTCAAAGTATAAATAAATATATGAATAAATAATAAATAATAAGGGATGAGGATGTAGGTTAGTAGTAGTGCACCTCTGGGTTCAATCCCCAGTACTGAAGAAAAAAAAAATAAGAGACTAATTCTGAGAAACTTACTTAAGAAAATATTCCATGGTCAATATGTTTTACAAGTTCGAACTTTTTGAGATCTCTCTCCTTACTTGGGAAATCATAATGTGCACTAACATATTTAGACTCTAGGAAGTCCTTCAATAAAAAGAGTTTAACTCCATTTCTCAAATGTATTTGTTTATGAAATATCTTTGGGCCAAGCCTAAGTCAGAAAATGGTGGGAATACCTGCTAACATTCTTAAGAATTCACTTTCAGAAACGTGGAACAGAAATAATTTTCAAAAATTAATATTTTCAAACCCTTACCTAACTTTTGGAACCAGGAAATTCTGCCCCATAGTTATTTTAAGTCTTGCTGTACAATGTTGGTCTTTCTTGCATTCCTGGCCACGGGTGGGGGTGGGGTGGGTGGACAGCTGCTTAAAATCTGTGAAGTGATCATTATTTGGAAGCTCAAACCTCCCTTCCCTTTCTCTTCTCCCATCTGATTCTTGCTTTCGAGATTTGCCTCAAGCAATTCTAAAAACAGTGTGCAAAAAATATTTACGAACAGACCATTTTTGAAAGCATTGTATATTCAGATGTGATTTGAAACAACATGGCCTTACATTTTTAAAATGTGGTCATTATACCAATACACACGATGCCATACTACCCAGAAAGAGATCTAGGAGTCATTTCATACAAAATGCCCATTTTGAACTTAAATAAACTAAGGCCCAGGTAACCAAAGAGTCTGAACTGCAGCCACACCGACTGCTCGGTGAAGCTAGAAAGGGATGAGAGGGATCAGATGGGCTCTGACCCCTGCTTTCTTTTGAAACATATCTTCTGGGGCTTTTAACAAACATATCAAACTTCTGACAACATTTAAATCCAGACATTTATACTCACTATAAAGATCACTAAAAAGGCAATCTAACATTCCAGACATCTCCATAGTAGATACTTTGTGAGTAAAACTAACCAATTCAACTTAAAAAATGGGGGGTGGGGTGGAGGGCATTAGTAAATAGTAAAAATAACACCCTATAGTCCAAGTTTTTGAATTATAGTTCAGTTATCCATGTACCAGATAAATAATTTCCTTGAAGTTACCAAAAATAATTCCCTTCGACAATTTTATGTATTTAAATAATAAGCTTTACAATAAGCTCCCCATTCTTGGTGAAAGAATGTTTCTCTTTTAAACAAGTAAAAATTAAACTAGGCATGGAGGCGCAGACCTTTAATCCCAACACTTGGGAGGCTGAGACTGGAGGATCTCAGGTTTGAAGCCAGCTTTTCAGCAACTTAGCGAGACTGTTTCAAAATAAAAAATGAAAAAGGCTGAGGGTGTAGCTTGGAGGTAGACTGCCCCTGGGTTCAATCCCCAGTACCAAAAAAAAAAAAACAATAAATAAAAATAAAAATAAAACAAGTAAAGGTTAAGAAAAAGACTCTAAAGTGTATCTCCTTTGGTTCTTTTTTGTTCTCTCTCCTTTCTGTTCATGAGGAATCTCTGGTTGTAGGTAGAAAGGTAGCTCCCATCAGAAGCACCCATGTGAGACAGGAAAGTCATGTTTTGCTATCTCTGCTCTTATTAATGCATTTATGAAAGTAGATTTATTTTTGTTTTTTTTATTTTCTGGTACTGAGGATTGAACCTGGGGGCATTCTACCTTCAAGCTACACCCCCAGTCTTTTCTATTTTTTTTTTTTGTTTTGAAACAGGGTCTCACTAAGTTGCTGAGGCTGGCCTCAAACCTGTGATTCTCCTGTTTCAGCCTTCCAAGTAGTGGGATTATAGGTGTGTGCCACCACACCCAGTTTAGAAGTAGATTTCTTTCTTTTTTTTTTTGTGTGTGTGTGTGTGTGTGTGTGTGTGTGTGGTACTACCTCTGAGCTACACCCCAGCCCTATTTATTTTTTATTTTTATTTTTTATTTTGAAACAGTCTCACTAAGTTGCGGAAGGCCTCACTAAATTGCTGAGGCTGGCCCGTGAACCTGTGATCCTCCTGTCTTAGCCTCCCAAGTATTGGGATTACCTGTGTGCACCACCATGCCCAGCTTGGAGGTAGATTTCAACTTGCTGGGTCTCGGCTGCCCCTCAGAGAGGCACATATTTTTTTTTGTGTGTGTGGTACCGGGGATTGAACCCAGGGGCATTCCTGGGTTCGGCATTCCACCATGTCCGGCAGAGAGGCACATTTTGCAGACACAATTCCGTACCTAAGCAAGAGCCTTTCAGACAAGGTGGTAGAGCAAAGTGGAAGCAAGTGGCAGTGGTGCAGGTGGTCGCCCCAAGCCAGCCTGAGCTGGGCGACATCAGCATGGTGTTTCTGCTGGCGTGCGCACCTCACAGACCCTGCCAGGAAAGCAGGGTGCACACAGCACGGCCCCGCACCCATGCCAGCTTCTGTCCCTTGCTCTCGACTGGAGAAGCAATGATCTATTTCAGTACTGGGGCCTGCAGAGGCTCAGGGATGCTCGAGACACTTGCTCGGTCCCCATTTCTTCTTCCTAAGGTATTGTGAAGGAGAGATTTGGCTCTATGCAATATTCTCCTTACTAATTTTGGAACTATGCATAAAACACTACAGGAGCGATCCTGCCTGGAGACAGGTAGACCTACCTGCCCCACCCAGCTCTTCCCAGCCTGATTTGCTCCTTCCATTGAGTCAGCACATCGACATCATCTCATCCCACCCCAAATAAGATCACCAGCATCACAGTGTTCCCTCCGCTCAGAAGGCAGATGACCCTTTCAGAGTGCTCAGGGAGTTGGATCACACTAGGCAGCCATTCCCCTGGTCATCAACAATATCACGAAGTTAGAGTCTAGTTCAGGAAATACTGAGCCAGTCTTCCTCCCTTCCTTCTTTCCTCCCTCCCTCTTTCTTTCTTTCTTATGCTAGGGATTGAACTCAGGGGCATTCTACCACCAAGCTACACCCCCAGCCATATTTTATTTATTTGGAAACAGGGTCTCACTAAGTTACTAAGGGACCTTGCTATGTTGCTGAGGCTGGCCTCAAACCTGCGATCCTTCTGTCTCAGCCTCTCAAGTACTGGGATTACAGGCATGCAGCACCACGCCTGCTGCCTGGCTAAAGTATTGAGAAATGTAAGAGAAACGACACTTCACAGCATGATCCCATGATTTACTTGCAGCAAGCTTCAGTTCCCTAGTCTGTAAAACAGGAGTGACAATATGTACTCAAAATGTTGAGATTCCATCTAACCCCAATCAGAATGGCAATCATCAACAAGTCAAACAGTAAATGCTGGCATGGATTTGAGGAAATAGGAACTCTTCTACACTGTTGGTGGGATTACAAATTAGTGCAGCCCCTATGGAGGTCAGTATGGATTTACCTCAGAAAACTGAGAATGGACCCACCATATGATCCAGCTATACCACTCCTGGGTATATTTCTAAAAGGATTAAAATCAGAATATTATAGCAATACATGCATATCTATGTTTATAGCAGCACAATCCACAATAGCCAAATCATGGAACCAGCCTAGGTGTTCATCAACAGATGAATGGATTACAAAATTATGGGATAAACACACAATGGAATTCTACTCAGCAATAAAGAAGAATGAAATTAAGTCATTTGCAGGAAAATGGATAGAACTGGAGAATATTATGTTAAGTGAGATTAGCCAGTCACAAAAAGTGAAGGGTAATATGTTTTCTCTCATATGTGGAAGCTAGGGAGTAATTGGATATAAGAGCGTCTTTAGATAATGAAGAAACCCCAGTGGAGTGAGGGGCTCTAGGGGAGGGTGGTGATGGGGGGGAGAATCAATGAAGGAAATACTGCCACTGAAGCTATGTACATATGTGAAATTACTAATGCCAATCTCAATATCAAGTGCGGGAAGGGGAGGGGAGGGGGACGGGGAAGCTCACCAGGTGCTGTGTGCATGTATACCCCTATCACTTTGAACTACATAATGATGTGAGGTTACAATGCACTAATAAGAGTATTTAAAAATATGTTTCTGGGAAAAGGATTGCAGGTTGTACAAGCTATCTTCATCTTTGCTGGCACACGAAAGTGCTCAGCCTGCACGCTTACCTGCCCTTCTGAGCTGTCTGACTTTGAACTTGAGCACTGGACCCCTGGTAGCTTCGGGATTCAAATGCCAGTGCATGTCTAAACCAAAGTTCTTTGTGAAAGTTTAACCAAAAGAATCTGTCATGCAGAATCTGTCTAACATCAAGGATTGGATAAAACACAACTAAAGGGAAGCACTGGGGGAAAAATACAGCATAGACAATGGATGAACTCCATGGACTGTCACAGTGGGGGTATGTCCCGGAGTAAGAGCTCAAGACAAAATAAAAATGCTCAATCCAGCATACAGGCCATATCAATTCCACAGTTACCAACGGATACAAGAGTCATGGGGATGCTGGACAAACCTGGGAGGCAATTAGATGAGATGGATCCCAGCACTGGTTTGGAGTCATGTACAATTATAGATTGCTACAAGCTCTGCTATCTGCTAGCCGTGCCTTCTTAAGCAAGCTACTTAACCTCTGTGAGCTTCAATTTTCCCATCTGTACAAAGGGGTAATACAACAGTATCTGATTTATGGGGTTGCTTTTATAGGTAATGAGTATTGTAATAAACACATAGTGCTCTGCACAAGATCAGCCAGGCAGCGAGTGTTGCACAACTGGTATCAATTACTATTGCTCTTCTTTTTTTCCTAGCCACTTAAGGTCAAGTCTGATTCACTGCTAATCACAGAGCTCCTGCCTTCCAGTGCTCCCAAATGCATATTAGGAACCTGATGCTTGGGGAAAACAAAACAAACAAAAGGAGAAGAAATGTTCATCTCAGATGAACCCTCTTCCTCCTTCATTACATGGTCAGGAAATAATATGGTGGGTCTTGGTGGGGTGGGATGAATCTCAATAGCTGCTTCTAGCTGTCGGGAAATTCAAAGTAATTCTCAGTCCACACTCTGTACTCTTTACACAAGAGGTATGAACTTTGTAAGGCACACTCCTTATAGTTTAATCATCAGTGTTTCTTCTAGAATGACATTAAGACACATAGCCATAGAACCAGAGGGGACACTCCTGCCTTTGCACCAGCCACCTGGCTGGCCTGACAGTGGAAATAATAGGAGTTCAATGTCACTCTTTTTAGATGTCTAAAAAAGATAAGAAGCCTGGATTTGTGTTAAACGGCAAGTATAAAAGCAAAGTCTAGCAAATGTACCAAGTATTTCCTGGGTAAAAGTTAAGTACTTTTCTCAGAAGATCCCCAGCCTGCCCCTTCCTTCCTTCCTTCCTTCCTTCCTTCCTTCCTTCCTTCCTTCCTTCCTTCCTTTCTTCTTTTCTTCCTCTCTCTTTCTTTTCTGCTTGAGATTGAACCCAGGGGCATTCTGACTCTGAACTATACTCCCAGTCCCTTTAAAATTTCTTTATCTTGCAACAGGGTCTCACTAAGTTGCTGAGACTGGCCTCAAACCTATGATCCTCCTGTCCCAAGTACTCCTAAGTATTTCTTTACTCCATGGGAACATTAACAGGAAGCTGCAAATCATCATGTTGCCAAAATTTGAACATCTCAGCTTTAGTCTGGAGCAGCGCAGGGGCTCAGCAAATGAGACCAGTGTGATGTGGAATGAAACCAAAGGGGAACATCTAATATAGTACTGCTATGTGTGAATACCAGACCAAAAACCCAATGAACGAGCTCAAAATTCACATGGTTAGCTGTTGCCAGATGTTCCAGTGAGTCAACTGAAAACATTTTAGAAATTTACATTATTTTTTGCAGTCATACATGGATACACATTACTTCAATGTTATGTCTATACTTGTGCATATGTGTATATAATTTGACACATTGGGAATGCCAACCCAACATGTAATTGGAGTATTGAAATTTGTAATTGATAGAAATGAAATTATAATGCTTCTAGGTTTTATAGCAGTTTTGTTTGCAATCTGAAAACTGTAAGCAACCCAGATACCCACAATTGATAAATAAAATGTGACGAAGCTATACAGTGGAATATTACACAGCAATTGTTAGGGTTTGGGTTTAGAATGTCCCCCCAAAAGATCAAGTGTTAAATTCATGATCCCTAATGCAGGAAGGTGGGGGGGAGGAGTGGCCAGAGGAGGTGGGTCACTGAGGGTGTGGCCTTGTGGACTATATAAGTCCTTATTTTCCTCCTTTTGCTCTCTCTGCTTCCGGCGCCATGACTGAGAGCAGCTTTTCTCTGCCTTGGAACTGGCCGACTCAACTTCAAAACTGTGATAGTTAATCTAGGTTGTCAACTTGACCTGATCATGACACACCCAAGATTATGTGATTTTGGTGTGTAACAGCAGATTAAAGAGAAAGCCCTGCCCTGAATGTAGGCAGCAGGATTCTGATAGGTGCGGACTTAGATAAAGAGGGAGAAGCCGCTTCCGAGGAAAACGCATCTGCTCTCACCTGAGATCGTCGGCCGCCGGCTTAGCCTTTCTCTGAAGAGCTTCTTGATCTTCTCGGCCTCCAGT
>PVJS01009574.1:27999-50152 GCA_004027185.1 Glis glis
GACTGAATTAGTGGTTGCTCCGATCCTAAGACTCCAGCTCTTAGACCGTTCGACCAGCTACTGGTTCCTCTGACTCTCCACGTGCAGTCAGAACCTGGGACTACATTGCTTCAAACTGTAAGCCCATCTGATAAATCCCTTTTTAAAATATACTCATTCTGTGTATTCTGTTAATCTAGAGAACCCTGTCCAATACAAAAACTGTGAGCGCCAATAAACCTTTCCTCCTCTATGTTGTTCTTGTCAGGATTTTGGTCACAGTGAGGACAAAGTGGACTAAAACAGCAATATGAAGGAAGCTTGGCAATACACACAACTACACTGATGAGTCTCAAGAGCATTCAGCTGTGGGAAAGACATCGCGAGCCGAAGGGAATCCACTCACAGTACTTTCTGGAGGAGGCAAAACTGAGCAGTGTTTGCCAGGGGTGGAGGTAGGAATTGGCCATAAAGGAGGATGAGAATTTCCAGAGATGTATGTATTTTGATTGTGATGGTGGTGACCCAAATTCATGGAACTGTACACTGAAAAGGATGAATCTTACTGTGTGCAAGTCATATCTCAATGAAAATAAAAGAAAGCGATGTCTCTTGCTTCATCAAAATTCCACGAAGGAATGCAGCTTCTCAGACATAGCTACGAACAGCTGAGGCTCTTGTCTAACCTGGGTGCGGCCTTATTGAAAGCACCTACCTGCAGGCTCATCAGGACTTAATCTCTTCTACCTGGTCTCAATGCACAACCACTACCACCAGTGACAGCTACAACTACCCACCCCTGACAATGAGTCTGGTCTCCAGGCCAACGATTCTTCCCAGCTTCATCAGGTAAGTGATGAAATCCAGATGCTGCCCTGATTCCTGCGCAGTCTCTTCTCTGAGACCTCTCCTTGTGTCCTTATTTTGGCAGTGTGGGCAGAAGAAACCGGTGTCCCCCAACTGCCTCTCTTCTAGGACCCTGCCCGGCCTCCGCATCTGCAGTGCCCCTTGTGTGGCAGAGAAACTGCTGCAAAAGATCAGCCTCTGGGCTGGAACTCTTCCAGAATAAATCAAAGGCGGACAGCCAGACCAGAGCTAGAGATCAGGTGCGAGAGAAAGATGAATCCCTCAGGCCTCCCGACGCCAAGTGTATTAATTAGGATTCAGTGTTAAGTAACAGATATCACCTGGAGGTGGAGCGGTAATGTTATAGCTCAGCGTGTGAGTCTGTGCTTTCTATCCATTTCCTCCCTCTTCCAGAACACCATGGCCATTGTCTTCTAGTCCTAACCACTGGCCAAAGCCTGAGGCAGAAAGATTGGAATGCATACTTTTATTCTCAAGAGCAGCCAGTTCAAATTGCAAGGTGCCGGAAGTGAAAAAATATACACACTGTGTTTTGAAGACTCAGTACAAAAAAATTGTAAAATACCTTATTAATTTTTACATTGATTTTCATGTTGAAATGGTGATCTTTGGGATATATGGAGTGAAAAGATATTTTAAAAATTAATTTCACAGGTTTCCTTTTCCTTTAATGTGGCTCTGGAAAATTTAAAATAGTATATGTGACTTGCGTTAAGTTTCTGTTGAACAGTGAAGGTTTAAAACCATGGCAAGTAGCTGAAGCTCAGTTTCTTCTGTAAACTGTTGATAGGATCAAAGCTAAGGGAGGTTAAGAACTTGGCATGGTGTCTGGATTATAGAGAACTTGCAAAAATGGTTATTATAATTAACATGAAACTAGAGAGATTTAAGCAATTATATACTGCATGGACATTCAGAAAATATCAACTGGTTAAATGACTTTAATATAGAGAAATAAGTCTGGATGGAGTAGAGCCAGATTGTTGAGTTCAATTATCTACCTTTGTAACTCATCAAAAAGCACATTACTTCAGGTCCTGTGAATAAGTTGAACTTTCACCCCAAGGGGAGTGTGGTTGTAGTGGGGTTACATGGAAATATGGAATGGCTCTAAGGAAGTCAGTTCTCTGGAGTTGGGGAGAATTGGGTCCCCATTTCTAGGTTAAATAAATGCAAGCGAGTTGTGGTGGCACATACCTGTAAGCTCAGCTATTTGGGAGGCTGAGGCAGGAGAATTGCAAGTTTGAGGCCAGCCTAAGCAATTTAGCGAGACCCTGTCTCAAAATATAAATAAATAAATAAATAAATAAATATTTTAAAAAGAGCCAGGCACAGTGACACACGCCTATAATCCCAGTACTTGGGAGACTGAGACAGGAGGATTGTGGGTTCAAGGCCAGCCTCACCAACTTAGCAAGACCCTGTTTCAAATAAAAAATAAAAGGGGTGTAGCTCAGGGGTAGAATGTCCCTGGGTTTAATCCTCAGTACAAAAAAAGGGGAGAAGGCTGGGGGTATAGCTCACTGGTAACATTGCTGGGTTAAATCCCCAGAACCCTCCCACCCCCCACCCACACACGGGAAAAATAAAGATAATTAAACATTTCTGTATGCTTACCAGGCAGATAAGGAAATTATCTCTCTTCCCCCATGAAAGACATCAAAATGCACAAGAATGAATATTGTGCTAAGTGGCTGAATTGGCTTTGAAAAATGGAGGAATATGATATTCTTGTGCTTCAATTTATGAACCACACATTCATGGTGAATTCACGTTGATCAATTTGTACATTCATGGAGAAATGTTTTGGAATGGCATCTCTTCAAGTATTACTGGTTTTTGTTTCTTGTGATGGGGTAGAAATTAGGGGGGTTTCCAATGACTGTTGTGTTACTTTTCCATAGGATTTGAGAACAGTGAAGAATGCATTGCTTTTATTATAATAATATATTACCATTTCAGAAAAAGTAATGAGCAGGAAAAACTAATTGTCATTCCTGCTTTGAGGACCTTCCAGACCTGCTTACTATTCACCTGAGGGGTCTAGGAGATGTCCCCAGGTGTGTGGTCTGTCTCTGGTGGTCTCATCCTGAGCAGCCCACTGTTTGGGGCATCACCTTTTGATGGCTGTGGTGGAATGGGAGGGGCTGGGCCATCAGCTTTCTGAACTCCTGCAGGCTCAGAATTAGTACTCCGTGAAATGAGTGGTAATTCCTAAGAACCCCACTAGAGGCGCGACACATGACAGACTCAATACTTAGCTTCTGGCTGGAGCCATTTATTGCAGTGCAACCAATCCTAACTACGGGCCTTTTAGGGAATTCTGACCCTTCCTTCCAGCAGTCCGTCCAGCGAGTCCACTTCCAGCTGCAAGGTGTCACCAGGTCTCTTCGTGGAGTTGGGGCTGGGTTTCCCGGGCCTAGGTCTTTCTGCCTCTGTCATCCTGGGACCAGGAACGAGGAATTGCCCGACAGCTACCAGCAGAGCTGGCCAAGTCAGCGTTCAGCCTTGTCCTGTTAGGACAGATGGAGGGCCCGGTCACAATTGGGGTCATCAGGCTCGTACACGATGGGGGCACAGAGTCCTGCTCACACGGTGGGAGGCCAGGCAGACCGAGAAGAGAGTCCCCTTCCGGTGGAGAGTGTCTCAGTTGTCTGTGCTTCTGCTGGAGTTCTTATACTTTTCTTGAGCCTGGGTTCTTCTGCGACCTTCTGTGACCCTCTGATTAGGTGCGCTCAGCCCAGTTACACCCCCTTCTGCATATCTTGCTGTTGGTCGGGTGAGATATCCCTTGGGCCCCACATTTCCAAGTCACATCAAACCAGGGTAATAGGCATAGCCAGTTTATATGTGGGCATAGTCATTCTTATGTGTATTTCATACAATAAGCAATAATAGCAATCAATAATAGCAATCAATATTCAATCAATATTCGTAACACTCGGGCACCTGGCTCTCCTCTGGGTTCGCTGTTTGGGTTGCTTGAGTGTCAATTCCTGGGTCATCTGCCCAGGCACTCTTTCCAGGAACAGCCTGCAGGAGTAAGTTTGTGTTTCTGCTGTGTCATCTTGCACCTTCCACCACATTGGTTCAGGGCCAGAAACCTAACTCAAAGGAGGGCAGCCTGATTGTATCACCCAGGAACGTGGAACTGACTCCAATGGAGTGTTGGTCCCAGACAGTTATCAGTGGCCTCAGGCAAGCTGACTTAGAATGTGGAGGCTCTAGAGAAAACCTGAAAACAGAGGAAGCAAAGCGGGAGAGGGAAGCCGAGTGGGAATGGCGGAGAAGATTGTCAATCCTGGTGGTCAGCTGTGCAAAGTCCTAGAAACCTTCTACCGTGTAATAATTTCCCTCCTTTTGCTCACATCTAGTTGGTTTCTGCTGCTTACATTCATATGGTCTTAAGGTGTGTTGGTAAAATGTCTCCCTACACACAGCTTCAGCAAGCACTCGGGAGGGTTGTAAATGATCGGCAAAATTAGTCTCAGCTTTCTCATCTGTGATTAGGGGATCCTGATGCTTTTGTCTCTGTCAATGTTATGAATTTATAGACAAGACCAAGGTTAGTAAGACATTTGCTAGGCAACTTTGACCAGCAGTATGATTGTTACCAAGTTTTGGCAACCCTGGCCAGGTTGTCCAGGCTACCCTGGTCTCCTTAGTCTCCCTGCCCTTCCAGAGTCGACTCTTACAGGACCCCACCTTCAGACATCTCTTGTTATTTTCTTTTTGTTTTTGTTTTTTTGTTTGTTTTGGTACTGGAGGTTGAACCCAGAGGCATGCTACTGCCAAGCTATACCCCCAGCCACATTTTATTTTATTTTTTATTTTGAAGCAGGGCCTTGTTAGATTGCTGAGGGATATCGCTAAATTGCTGAGGCTGGCTTTGAATCTGTGATCCTCCTGTCTCAGTCTACCAAGTATTGGGGTTACAGGCGTGTACCACTATGCCAGGCTCAGTCATCTCTTACAAAGAATAAATCCTTTAGATTTTTCAGCATAAGATAAACACGATCCACGTCATTACTCTCAGGAAACAGAAGGGGGCACCCTAAGAATAGGTAAGTAGTGGCAAATAGCTGCTTTAACACATCTTTATGTACTATGAATACTGTCTCTCAAGCATAGGAAAGAAAACGTGGTTAACTTTACAAAGCGAAATGATCCTATGGAGCCACATGACTAGGGAGAAAGATCAGGAGTACCCACGTCAATCTCTGGGAAAAAGGCAGAATTAAAGTAAAACTCAACATATACCAAATGTGTGATATTCCCCCCAAGGAATCTAATTGTCACAGTTGTTTGGGGAAAGGAGTGGCCAGAAATTATTAGTAATTCATTACTGATTATGGAAAAAATTAGAAGGAAGTAAGAAAATTAATTTTCTTTAGTGTGTGTGTATGTATGTGTGTGTGTTTATGGTACTGACAGTTGAACTCAGGGGCATTCTACCTCTGAGCTACACCCCCAGCCCTTTTTATTTTTTGTTTGGAAACAGGGTCTCACTAGGTTGCTGAGAGTCTCGCTATGTTGCTGAGGCTGTCCTTGAACCTATGGTTCTCCTGTCTCAGCCTCCCAAATATTGGAATTACAGGTGTGCTTTCAAGGAGCAATTTCTACATGCCAAAGGTGTTTCATGAACATTATTTAATATTCTACAACAGCCCTAAGAAACAGGTACTCTAAGCTTCCCCCAAGCCTCTGGTAACAAAGCAAGCTTCTATCCCAGTCGTTTCTAACTAGCACTTCTTCCCATTCACCCACATCATCATCTTAACAAAGACAGGTCTACAGTAAATAGGCAGATCATTCAAGAAGTCATTACTGAATGAAGCAGACAGAAGAGAGAAGGAGGTAGGAGAGATGAAGGCAAAGAAGAGGCGGTCTGTGTGGAAGGAGGGAGGAAGGAATGGAGAGAGAGTGAGGAGGCAGAGCAGAACAACCGAGAGAGAGGGGATGAGGGAGGACGAGTGCAGGCTTCCCCTGGGCCTTCAAAGGACCGTCATGGGTCCCAGAGCCCAGACCAGTCCTTCCTTTATATTTTATTTTTTGTTTTGTTTTGTTTATTAGTACTGGTCATTGAACCAGGGACATTCTACCTCTGAAACAAACCCCCTGCCCTTTTTATTTTTTATTTTGAAACAAGGTCTCCCTTAGTTGTTGAGGCTGGCCTTGAACCTGTGATCCTCCTGTCTCAGCCTCCCTAGTACTAAAAATGTGTCACCATACTGGCTTTCCTTTATTTTCATATACACTCACAGCTCAAATGCACATATTTTGGAGCCCACACAACGCCACCAGGCAAAGCCAACATAGGCTACAATGTCAACATCTAGGAGTGAATATTCCCGGGAAGCCAGGCACAGCTCTTCGGTGGTGGAAGGATCAAAGGAGGGATATTGATTTAGCAGCTCTGAAGCCAGCCTTCCCAGAAAGGCTCTGCGTCCCCATCTGTTCATTAGTTAATGAATATGAAATATTGACTCAGAGGTATCCTCAAAGGTGGTCAGGAAAACAATCTCATTTCAAACCTGTCAATAGCAAGGGCATGCCAGGTGGTGGGTGGGGAAGGGAAAGAGTCCTTCACCCCCTCCCCTGGGCCTCTCCCCAGAGCCTCAGGTTAAAGTGGATCTTTGGAGCTAGATTTTTTCTCCCTACTAGTGGGGCAGGTCATGAAATAAAGGCAAAGGGGACCCATCTGTCCCTCTTCTCTTTCTAAACACATTAGGACAGGGATAAATTGAGTCTCAAGCTTTGGTAATTGTGGTAAGTAAGCTATTTTTTAAATTAACTCTTGTGAATTTATTTTCTAGCACATTTGGAGAAAAATAAACTTGCATCTAAAGCTCTCAATTTCCCAAATATTGGAGTAAAGCCAAAGAAGCATTTTTATTTTTAAAGTAAATTAGATATTATTAAAATTATAATAGGATAAGTAGTATGCAGGTATGGTTATCAGTGTGGAGGCTAGAATAAGAATGGTGGAGGTTTCCGAAACACTGAATTAAGGTATAGCACAGTTAAGACCAGAAATAGTTCTTTATAAGATAGGTGGATGGTAATGTAAGTTGTTGGTTGAGTGGGTAACAGATAAACCAGGGTACATTGGAAAAATGTATGACTGTGTTAGAAGACAAAATTACAACAAATCTCATTGTACAGAACTTAATTGGCTTTGTGATTCCAGGATCAGGCAGCAGTCTAGACCAAAATTGTCTCAGAATGCCTCAACCTACCACATGGGCAGGATATATTTATAGTCACAGAAAAGCAAGTGACCTACAGGAAATGGAAATGAGGTCTTAAGATGTTCCAATTGGTTTCAGCCCCTGTCTGTCTTACTTGAATATGGTTGGCAGCTTGTGTTTGGCTGAGACTCAGCTACTTGTTATGAGAGTAGGTTACACTCTGTTTACACATCAAGTTAGGTTGCAGTTTACTGTGTACAGAAGAACCTTTAGGCTAACAGTTCAACTTAACAAATAGATGGAAAAATGTCTAGATAAATGGATGGTTGCACAAGTGATTGGTTACATGTGTGATAAATCAGGAATGTCCATGAAATATATGCCCTTAACATTTTTTTTTTTTTTGCCAGTACAAAGTGGATATCATTGGGCTGAAGGAAAATGGAAATAGAAACAAGTCTGTCTGGTTCTCAACCCATGGACCTCAACTAATAGGTGAAAGGCAGTCCCTTTGCAGGTAAAATGTGAACGTAAAATTTTATTTTTCTATAATCTTGGGATCTCAGAAAAATTCTTAGGATTCTGTGCTTTGGAGCCATATTTTCCATGTTGAAATTCCACTTCTGTTTGCTTGCTCTTGACCTTGGGCAAGTTGCCTTTGTACCCTCTGGTGCAGAATGAGGCCAATCATATAACTTATCCTCAAGGGTTGCTGTAAGGTTTATGAATAAAGGCAACCCAAACATTCAATCAATAAAATCCAAATGGACATTATTGATGGGAGATTTTGTTTTGCTGGAATTAAAATTGATGATGTTGAGTATAAAAAGATAAAAAGATATGTGTATGTTTTAAGTTTCACTTGTCAGTTTGAATATTTCAGTTTCAGGTTAGCATTATTATCAGTTCTGGCATTTTTTCCATTTTAACAATGAAGTTATTTTTAACTCAAACCATTATTTTGATGAATCATTCAACTGAATCATTTACCCTAAAATATGATATTAAGTTTTTATGAGTTTTTTAGCTTAAATTTATTTATAACTGGTACATAAAAACATAAAATGGTGCTTATTAATGGATAACATACAAGGCTTTGATACATGTAGTGGATCAAAACTATTTAAATCAGATTAAAGATATCTGTTTCCTCAAACACTGATCACTTCCTTATGGTGAAAAGTTTCAAACTTTTTTCTTCTACCTTTTTGAAATAAACAATATTATTATCTATAATCATGCTACTGTGCAATAAGTAGCACACCAGAACTTCTTGCTCATATTTAACTGTAACTTAGAACCCACTGACCAACCTTTCTCCATTCTTCCCTCCCCCTCTTACTCTCTCCATCCTCTGGTAACTGCCATTCTACTCTCAACTTCTATGTGATCAACTGTTTCAGATTCCATACATGAGTGAGATCATGTGGTACCTGTCATTCTGTGCCTGGCTTACTTCACTTAACACAATGATCTCCAGTTCCGTCCATGTTGTTGCAAATGATAGAATTTTATTCGTTTTATGGCTGAATAGTATTCCACAGTATGTATGTACCACAGTTTTTTTATTCATTCACCAGTTGGTGGGTTCTTAGGTTGTTTCCATTTCTTGACTTTTGTGAATAGTGCTGTAATGAACATGGGAGTATAGATGTCTCTTTGAAATACTGATTTCATTTCCTTTGGGTGTGTATCCAGGGGTGGGATTGCATGTGGTAGTTCTGCTTTTAATTTTCTTGATAAGCCTCCATACTGTCTTCCATAATGGCTGCACTAATTTACATTCTTGCCAACAGTGTACGAAGCTTCCCTTTCCTCACACCCTCACCAGCACTTGTTAGCTTTAGTCTATTTGATAATAGCCATTCTTACTGGAGGGAGTGGAGGGAGGTGATATCTCATTGTGGTGTTGATTTGCATTTCCTGGTTAATGATGTTGAGCATTTTTTCTATACCTGTTGGCCATTTGTATGTCTTCTATTGAGAGATGTCCATGTAGGTCTATTGTCCATTAGAAATACTATTTAGAAGACAGATAAATCTGCAGTGAAATCTCGGCTCCACCACCCAGGGTCTTGTTGCCTTGGACCAGTGGTAGAAATACTTCCCACTTCTACTTCCTCTTTTGCAAAATCTGGACAACCCCTACCTCAGATAATAATTAAGATATTAAATAAAAATGTGTAAAGCATTCAACACATAGACTAGGCTCAATAACAATTATTTCTTCCAATTTTATTACTTGTGTTATTACTTCCCATGTGTTTGTTTTGAGTAGATAAGAAAACCAGAGTATCCAGAAATCCTGTTCACTAAAACAAGTGAACAATAACAATAAAAAAGACAATCTTGAGCTGCCTGGTTTTAATATACTAGTGCCCAGGACAGATGTGTGGTCAATCTGTTAATAAATACCAAATTGTTCATTGTCTGTTTGACAATGTGGAGTGCGCAGGGGGAGGGGAGATATTAACAAGTTATACTGAACCTTATGCAGAGGCAGGAGAATTGTCTCTTCCATTTTTCATAAGTTCAAACCTAAATCTCATGCCACTCTCTGTTCAGTGAGAGGAGAGAACACAAAGGGAAATGTTTATGAAGGTGGCCATCTTCCTTCCTCAATCAAATTAATGGTCATATGTTTTTTGTGCTTTATTCTGTTAATATAGTACATCACATTTATTGATTTGCATGTGTTGAATCATCCTTGCATCCCTGGGATGAATTCTGCTCTTTTTCATGGTGAATGATTTTTTTTTTTTTGTGGTACCGGGGATTGAACCCAGGGGCGTTCTACCTCCGTGCTACACCCCCCGGCCCTATTTTTTATACTTTATTTTGAAACCGGTTCTCACGAAGTTGCGGAGGGCCTCACTAAGTAGAGAGAGAGAGACAGAGACAGAGAGAGACAGAGACAGGGAGAGAGCTGAGGCTGGCCACGAACCCGGATCCTCCGGTCTCCACCTCCCAAAGTACTGGGATTACAAGTGTGCGCCACCACGCCCGGCCGTGAATGATTTTTTTAATGTGTTGTTGGATCTAGTTTACTAGTGTTTTTTTTTTTTTTTTTGCGGTACTGGGATTGAACCCAGGGGCATTCTACCTCCAAGCTACACCCCAGCCCTATTTTTTTATTCTTTATTTTGAAACCGGGTCTCACTAAGTTGTGGAGGGCCTCACTAAGTAGCTGAGGCTGGCCACGAACCTGGATCCTCCAGTCTCAGCCTCCCAGGTACTGAGATTACAAGTGTGCACCATCACGCCCGGCTGTTTACTAGTGTTTTGTTGAAGATTTTTGCATCTTTATTCCTTAAGCATATTGGCCTGTAGTTTTCTTTCTGTTTTTGCCATGTCCTTATCTGGTTTTGGTATCAGGACCTACTTCTCTATTTTTTAGAGTAACTTAAGGAGAATTGGTATTAGTTCTTCTTTAAATTGGTAGAACTTAGCAGTGAAGCTATCTGGTCCTGACATTTTTTGATAGAGCCTTTTTATTATTTCTTTGATTTTGTTACTTGTTATTGGTCTGTTCAGGTTTTGTTTCTTCATGATTCAATCCTGGTAAGGCATATGTGTCTAGGGATATGTCTGTTTCTCTAGGTTATCAAATTCATTGTGTGTAATTGTTCATACTGATTTCGAATAATTCTTTGTGCTTCTGTGGTATCTGTTGTAATGATTCCCTTTTCAACTCCAATTTTATGACTGTGGACTGAACTTCTGAAATTGTGAGTCCAAATAAATCTTTC
This sequence comes from Glis glis, assembly GCA_004027185.1. NCBI lineage: Eukaryota > Metazoa > Chordata > Mammalia > Rodentia > Gliridae > Glis > Glis glis. The sequence continues at coordinate 38,786 of PVJS01009574.1, forward strand.
CTCCTCTATGTTGTTCATGTCAGGTATTTTGATCATGGTAACAGAAAAACAAACTAAAGCAGTTTGTTTGGTTTATCTTTTTGAAAAAGCAGCTTTTTGCTTTATCTTTTGTAATTTTTAGCCTCTATTTCACTTATTTTTACTTTGATCTTTTTTCCATCAAATTATAGATTTGGTTTGTTCTTGTTTTTTTAGTTCCTTGAAATGTAGCTCTATGGGTTATTTGTTTTTTTTTTTTTGATGAAGGCATTTGTTATATCCCAAATATTATGTCTCTATTTTCATTTGTTTCAATAAATTTTAAGCTTCCTTCATGATTTCTTTCTTCACTGACCCACTGGTTGTTCAAAAGCAAGTTATTTGATTTCCATATTTTTATCTAATTTTTTTGTTACTGATTTCTAGTTTTAATGCATTGTGGTTGGAAAGGTACTTGATATGATTTGTTTTAAATTTGTTGAGATTTGTCTTATGGTCTCATATGATCTACTCTGGAGAATGTTCCATGTGCTAATGAGAAAAATGTGAATTCTGCAGCTGAGCTGTGGATGGAATATTCTGTAAATGTCTATTAGGCCCATTTGGTCTAGGGTGCAATTTAACTCTGCTGTTTCTTTGTTGATTTTCTGTCTGGATGTTCTGTCCATTGCTGAAAGTGAGATGTTGAAGTCTTCAGTCATTATTGTATCAGATTCTGTCTCTCCCTGTTGGTCTATTAATATTTGATTTATCTATTTGGATGCTCCAATATTGTGTGTGTGCTTAAAAATTATTTCTTCTTGCTAAATTAACCTCTTTATCACTATACAGCAGCCTTCTGTGTCTCTTTTACTGCTTTTGATTTAAAGTCCATTTTACTTGATATAACTGTAGCTGCTACTGCTTTCTTTTGGATTCATTTTATGGATTATCTTATTCCATCCCTTCACTCATCCTATGAGTGCCCTTAAAGGTAAAGTAAGTTTCTTGTAAGCAACATATAGTTGGGCCTTGTGCATTTATCCATTCAGTCACTCTATGTCTTTTAATTGGGTAATTTAATCCATTTACATTCAAGGTAATAATAGATGAGGTCTTCCTATATTGATTTTGTAATTTGTTTTCTAGTTTTATTTTAGTTCCTTTATTTTTTCTCATTCTTTTATATTCTACCATTATGGTTAAATGATTTTCTTTAATAGTGTATTTTGATTCCTTGCTTGCTATTTTTAAGTTATTATTAAATAACGCTCATCATTGCTTTGGTGAACCATTCAATTAAGCCATGTACCCCAAAATTTGATATTGAATTTTTAAATAACTGCCTAATAAAACTTTTATTTTGACTTGTATTTCTAAATACAATTCTAAAAATTCTTTTTTTGTGTGGGCACCCTCTAAAACCATCATTTCTTATAGCTACGCCTTTCTGTAATGAGTACACACAATCCCCTTGGGTGTGAATCAGACATAGTGACTTAGATCTAATGAATAGAATATGGCAAAAGTAATGGGATGTTACTTTGATTAGTTTTCTAAATGACCTTAGTTTCCACATCTTTCTTCATGTTCTCCCTCTCTGTGTTATCTCTATGTTCTTGCTGTAGGAGAAGTAAGATGCCATGTCTTTTATTACCCTATGGAGAGGTTCATAAACGAACTGGTATATCTGGCCCAAAGCCCATGAGCAATGGAGCTACCCACAGTGAGGCATGACTGTGGAAGTGTCCTCTCCCCCATTCAAGGCACGAGCTGATGACAGCCCAGCTGATCACAGCCTTGTGAAAGACAGAGCCAGAGCCCTTGCTTCACAGAATTTATAAGATTATAAATATTTTATAAATTATAAATATTGTTTTAAGCTGCTAAATTTCGGGGTAATTTTTATACAGCAATAGATGCAAATATATCATTAAAATGTAAGGGTTCTCAGAGTACTTTGGAGAAGCACAGTACTAAGTGACCAAGGTTTCTCTACCAATTGTGCATATGAGTGTTGGCAGTTACCTCACTTAACCTCTCTGTTTCCATTGCCTCATCCATAATATAAAAAATAAAACCCACACTCCACTAAATTGTTCATTTATTTAATCTCTGTTATAAAACTTTCTTTTTATTTCATTTATGGGTGCATTGCAGTTATACATTTTGATAAGTGTCAGGGTATCAGAAGCATGCATACATTGCTCATTTAGCCCTCCCTAAAATCCCACCCTATTCCCTCCTCCTTCCCTCCTTTCCATGCTCAGCATAGTGATTGACTCTGATAAGTTTGTGTATACACATCTTGTGCATTAGTGTATTAGTGTATTTCCCTCTTCCCCCCTCCCATTTCCCTCAGTTAGGTCACCTTCTTTGCTCAATTAAAGTTTTCTCCTTCTTTGTCTGGAGTCCCTTCTAAGTCCCGTTCTCCCTAGCTTCCACATAATAGGGAGAACATCTGACTTTTCACTCTTTGTGACTAACTAATCTCACTTAGCATAATGTTCTCCAGTTCCCTGCAAATTATATAATTTTCTTTTTTATGGCTGCATAAAATTCCATTATGTACATATCCCATAGTCTTGTAATCTATTCAACTGTTGATGGACACCTTGGCTGGTTCCAAAGTTTAGCAATTGTGAATTGTGCAGCTATAAACATAGATACACATGCATTAGTCTGGTAGTTTGGTTTCAGTCCTTTTGGGTAGATGCCTAGAATTGGTATTGCTGGATCATATGGTAGGTTCATTCCCATTCTTCTGAAGATCCTCCACACTGTTTTCCAAAGTGGTTGCACTAATTTTCAATCCCACCAACAGTGTATTAGAGTTCCTACTTCTCCACATCCTCGCCAGCATTTGTTGTTGTTTGTGTTTTTAATGATTGCCATTCTAATTGGGGTTAGGTGAAATTTCAGGGTAGTTTTGATTTGCATCTCTCTGATTGCTAATGATGTTGAACATTTTTTCATACATTTATTGGCCATTTGTATTTCTTCTTCTGTGAAGTGTCTTCTTCTGTGAAGTTCACTTGCCCATTTTTTGATTGGCTTATTTGGTTTTTTTAGTGGTGATTTTTTTTTAAGTTCTCCGTATATTCTAGATATTAGTCCTCTATCAGAGGAGTAGCTGGCAAAAATCTTCTCCTATTCTTTCGGCTCTCTGTTGAGGTTCTTGATTGTTTCTTTTGCTGCACAAAAGCTCTTCAGTTTAATGCAATACCACATATTGATCCTCATTTTAATTTCCTATGCCTTTGGGGTCTTGTTGAGGAAGACCTGTGCCTATGTGTTGAAGTGTTGGGCCTATGCCCTCTTCGAGTAGCTGCAAGGTCTCTGGTCTGATTTCTAGGTCTTTGATCCATCTTGAGTTGACTCTAGTGCAGGGTTAGAAAGTGGGGTTTATTTCTATTTTTCTGTATATGGTTAGCCAGTTTCACCAGCACCATTTGTTGAAGAGGCTATCTTTTTTCCAGTGGATGTTTTTAGCCCCTTTGTCAAAAATCAATTGACTGTAGGTGTGTGGGTTTATTTTGGAGACTTCTATTCTGCCCCATTGGTCTATGTGTCTGCTTTTGTGCCAATACCATGCTGTTTTTATTACTATGGCTTTGTAGTATAGTTTGAAGTCAGGTATTGTCATGCCTCCTGCGTGGTTCTTGTTGCTGAGAACTAATTTGGCTATTCTGGATTTTTGGTGTTCCAAATGAATTTAAGGACAGATTTTTCTATGTCAGTGAAGAATGACTTTGGTAATTTAATGGGTATTGCATTGAATCTGTAGATCACTTTTGGAAGAATGGCCATTCTGATGATATTTATTCTGCCTACTCAAGAGCATGGGAGATCTTTCCATCTTCTAAGATCTTCTTCAATTTTTTTTTCAATGTTTTATAGTTTTCCTTGTAGAGATCTTCTACCTCCTTGGTTAGGTTTATTCCCAAGTATTTTATTATTTTGGGGGATATCGTGAGTGGAAATGTCTTCTGGATTTCTTTTTCAGTGGATTTATGGTTGGTACAGAAAAGCTTCTGATTTTTTAAGATTGATTTTGTATCCAGACAGTTTGCTGAATTTGTTGATTGGTTCTATGAGCCTTTTAGCTGAGTTTGTTGGATCTTCTAAGTATAATATCATGTCATCTGCAAATAGAGATAGTTTCAGTTCCTCTTTTCCTATTTGTACTCCTTTTATTTCCTTCTCTTCCCTTATTGCTCTGGCTAGAGTCTCAAGTACTATATTGAAAAGGAGTGGTGACAGCGGAGATCCTTGTCTTGTTCCTGTTTTTAAGGGGAACTCTCGAAGTTTTTCCCCGTTCAGTATGACGTTGGCTGTGGGCCTATTATATATTGCCTTTATGATGTTGAGGTATGTTCCTTCTATTCCGATTCTCTACAGTGTTCTTATCATGAAAGGGTGTTGGATTTTGTCAAATGCTTTTTCAGCATCTATTGAAAGGATCATGTGATTTTTGTCTTTAGTTCTGTTTATGTGGTGGATTACATGGATTTTTTTGTATGTTGAACCATGTTGTATAATTTTTAAGAGTGCTTTGTATTCCATGAAGTAATCGAGTAAACAAGCCAGCTCTTCTTTGCTCTGCTTCATGAAGGTTGGAAGGAAAGGCCTTGGTGGGGCTGAAGGACTTGCATACAAGTTTTATAAATGGGGACTTAGTCTTGGGAAGCCTAAACGTAAACCAACTTTGTTGTTGGAACTCATCTGACTTTGTGTTCAAGTTCAAATGTGTGTGTTGAAGTATTATTCAACTGCCACCTTCACAGAGAGATCTACCTAGCCTGATGGCCCTGGGTGAACTAGCTCTTCCTACCCTCATCTACATTCCTGCTTTACTTTCTCTTCACTTAGTGGTAATGGAAGTTTTTTCACTTATGTGTTTATTTTCTGCTTCCTCTCTTGAGAAAATCGAATTTCTGAGGACAGGGACCACTCTGTCTTTCTCATTACAAGACTATCTCCAGTATACAGTAGGAGCTCAATGAATGTGTTGCCTACCTGACAAGGTGTTGTGTCTTAATCTGTTTCAGCTACCATAACAAAATACTGTATATTGAGTAGCTTATAAACAACAGAAGCTTTTAATTGAATTTTATTTTATTGGCACATTGCAATTATACACAATAGTGAGGTTCAGTGTGCTAAAAACATACATACACACTGATCTTTGCATGTTTACCTACATATCTCCCCCCTCTCCCCCTTCCCCCCCCCCACAGGTTAGTGAGGTTGGTAATAACACCTTCACAAATTGCCATAGTATTATTTTAGCTATTTTCTTCAGCAGTCCTCCCTCTTCCCCTTCCTCTCACTCCAACCCTGTTAAACTACTCTACATATGTATCTTTGGATTATTTAAAGTCCCTCATATTTTCTATTTTCTCTCTAGTTTCCACAAATGAGAGAAAACATATCAACCTTGACTTTCTGAGACTGACTAATCTCACTTAGCTTAATATTCTCCAACTCTATCCATTTTCCTGCAAGTGACATAATTTTATTCTTCTATATGGCTGAGTAGAATTCTACTGTGTGTATATACACTGTATTTTCTTTGCCCATTCATTTGTTGATGGATACCTGGGTTGGTTCCATAATTTGGCTATTGTGAATTGTGCTGCTATAAACATGGGTATGCATGTATACATATAATATTCTGACTTCAGTTCTTTCAGAAAGATACCAAGGAGTGGTATAGCCGGGTCATAGGGTGGTTTCATTCCTAGTATTTGAGGAACCTCAAAACTTATTTACATAGTGGCTGTACTAATTTATAATTCTACCAACAGTGTATAAGAGTTCCTTTCCCCCCACATCTTCACCAACATTTGTTGTTTGTATTTATGATGATTGACATTCTAACTGGAGTTAAATGGAGTCTCAGTGTAGTTTTGATTTCATTTCTCTGATTGGTTTTTTCACTGTTCTAGAGGGTGAGGCATCCAAGATCAAGGTACTACCAGATTTGAGACCTGGTGAGGTCCTGTTTGTTGGCTCATAGATGATGGTGTCTTCTTGTTATGTCCCCACATAGCAAAAGCAAAGAAGGAGCTCTCTGGAGTCTAGTTTAGATAGGCACCAATCCCAGTTGTAGGAACTCCCCCCCACTGCCTAATCACCTCCCAGAGACTCACCTCTTAATACCATCACCCATGGGTCAGGATTTCAGCGTATGAATTTGAGGGAACACCAATGTTAAGATCATAGCACATAGGAAATGTGTTTTCTGCTTTCATCGTCTTTCCAAGGAAAATTCGCTGAGCCTTTCAGGTAAAGTAACTAAATAAAAAAAATTTTAAAAACTTTCTAGTCAATTGAAGTTTTTCTGACTTCCATTATATTCAGGATTGATTATGGTAGCAGGGCTCCAGATTGAAGTCAATGTAGAGTTATACAAATTGTAAAACTTTAGCCCCAGAAGCTTTAGAAAATAAGAAATGGACCAAAGGACTTGAGGCCCTTCTGCCTGCTAGCAGCACCATTTGGAACATTCATATTCCAAGGGTGCAGTTACTCTGTTTTCTCTGTCATTTTTAGTATTTGTCTAAGAAATGGAGAGATCCACTATTGGCTCATTGGTAGCTAAGTACAAAGTTTTGAAAACTTCCACTGAGGGAATTTGAGCCTAACTTCTGAAATTCATATTTGAATGGCATTCATTTTCTTCCACTGAACCTCCATTTATCCTCATCCTACTAGAAGATATCCTCTGTGGTGTGTGCGTGCACCTGAATGTGTATGTGTGTGTAGTGGGGACGGGGTTTGGGGAGCTGTGGAAGGAAAAACAAAGGGAAATATGCATGGATTAACACTTTTCAAGCAAGTACTACACACCATAGTTAAAGAATATTTTCATGTAACATTCTGGGCAAGTTAACCATTTATTCCATTTTGCTTGAGGTTCTGAAAAGATAACATATAGTTATATTACATAAATTGCTTTAGAAAGATGGCTTAAAAATAACTTCAGATCTTTTTAATCTCAGGGACTCCATTGAGCCTTTAGCCTAAGAAAAGGTCTAGCCTTTTCATTTAACTTCTAAAGTAAACATTGCAAGATGAAAAATTAATTCCAAGTTTTCATAGAGGTGGGAAGGAAGGGAGGAGGTATCTGTTTTCCTTCTTACTTAACCCTGCTTCCCTCAGGCATGATGCTGGAACTGAATAAAGACAATATGTTCCAAATTGCCAATTACATTAGTCTCCATGTGGGCTGCTTAAAACATGCACATGGCTCTGAGAAATGCCTCTCATCCTACCAAGATAAATGGAGGTACGCATCACCATCAGTTGCAATGGGAGACAAAGGAGGACAGAAGGCGGTCATAAACAAGGGAGCTTTGCCTTTCCCCATAGACAAACATTCTGTCTGGAAATACAAGTGTTGATGGATTTCATCTGCCTCCTGATGGTTTGCACACCTGTCGCCTCCACTGCAATCCTTCCCAGGAGCACTGCCAGGTGATCCTTCTTGCGGGATCACATTGAGTCCAAGCTCAAACACCTCAGTGACTTTCCATTAAGTAATGGAGAAGCCCCACCCTTTCATCTTGCAGTTTACAGCCCCAGTCAACCTGGCCATCGTCATTTTCCACAACTGCTGAATACATGTCTTATATTCCAGCCAAAGCCAACTGCAAGGGACTTTCATGACCCCATGTATTAACAGAGTGTTCTCTAATCATGATGATGCTTCTCTTCTCTTAACATCAGTGATGATGCTGTAAAAGGAAGTCAAAGCTACATCTGTAGGAAAAATATTGGCCAGTGAAGAAAATATTGAAAAGCTGAGGGCTTCTTGTAACATCTCTGCTCTCTGAGTCAATCTCTTGGTTTCTCCCTGATTGTAAGATACTTCAACTTCCCTCAACACAAGGTACACACTGATACAGGGTGAACTGATTGCAAATGGAATTACCAGTACTTCAAAAGATGCAACATTTCTGAGGTTAATAAAAATGATGCAGAAGAAATGAATGGCACTCTCAATATTTTTTTGCAAGTATGATCTCTTCATGGTCAACTGATGGAGGTCAAATATAAAGTACGAGTGGTCTTCTCATACAAGTATAAGGAGGTACTATGGAATTAAATCGACTGAAATGATGTACGAATATGTAACAACGAATCCTGATATTGTGCATAATTATAAGGTACCAATACAATTTAATAAAGTATTTCACACACACATTCTCTCTCGCGTGCTCTCACTCTCACTCTGTCCTTGATCCATTGTTTATTTGCTTTAAGACTAAGCATACGCTGTGATTATAATTGACAAGTTGTAAAGTATCATTTAAGTTTGTAAGTTTTTATTTTATTTTTGAGATAAATTTCCAATCAAATTTCTCTACATTACTTAGCATGAAATTTTGCTTTTTACTTTAATTGGATTCCCTTTAATGAGACAGCAATTTCCTTTCGTCCTTGCCATGTCTCAAAATATTCTGTACTTTTCTATTCTTGCTGATTTGCACAGCTTCCTGGTGTGACTCTCCTTATCCTTCCAGGTGCAGCTCAAATACTGTTTCCTCTAAAATTCCCTGTCTAGTAAAAAGGATTCTTTCTCCTCAAAACATCTAGCAGATTTTGTTTATAGCAACTATGGAATATTGCAAGATGCTGCCTTGAGGTATAGATGCTTTGAGTACATAGTTTAGACTCAAGGGCAGGTTCTATATAGTCTTCATTAATTCATTCAGCTATTATTTGTTGAGCTCTTTTATGGTTGAGTCAATGCTCTGGGGTCAGTGGGGGAGAAAACATTGCCTCTGTAAACCATGTCTATTTTGGATTCTGTAATAAAGAGCAAACCAGAAAATGAAGATTTAAATTTCCCTTCGAGGGGCTTTCTAAAAGCGAAGGTAACCATTACAAACTTTGGTGTTTCTTAAATAACAGGAGATGTGTTTCTTTCCACTATAGGTGGAAATAGGTGCACCTCTATTCAGAGGGAGCAGTTCCACATGGGAGATGATCCCCCCCTTTGCAGAGGACCAGCACCCTGGATGGCTGTCTCTTTCTTTCCTTGCTTTATTCTTGCTTCATGCTTGTTTATGCTCTGCTGCCCAGCCTCTGTATGGCCAAAAATGGAACTCGACAGCTGGTGCTCTGATGGGGTGGCATCAGATGGAGCTACAGGTCCTGTCCCTTGTGAATCCTATAATTTGTTTGGGTTGGTTTCTGCAGAATTGGAAAGCTATTTCTCGAGCAGCACTGGCAAGTAACTCACATGTTGGTCAAAGCTGTGTCCAGGCTCCCTTAAGGAAAGGACAGAAGAGCTGGCTCTTGGCTGGAATCTCCACAGCACTGATTAGTGTCACATGTCACTCTTTGTAGAGTAACCAAATAAATACCAAGGGACAGAGATTCATTTGAATCATTGAGTGTTCATGATTCAAACACTCAATGACTTCTGAAGCTAAGTGTGTGATGCAGATGCCTCCAGTGACCCCTGCAGTCCTGAGAACGTGATGGGCGGGATGACTGAGCCGCACACCTCCTCTAAAGGAATCCACAGGCACATTCTTTGTAACTGTATGTGCTTGCTATAATACAATTTTGGTGGGGCCTAGGGATGTCATTTTGTAGGTTTTTTTTTTTTGTACTGGGGATTGAATCCAGGGGTGTTCTACCTCTGAGCTACACCTCCAACCCTGTTTTATTTTGAAACAGAGTCTCACTAAGTTGCTGAGGCTGGCCTTGACCCTGTGGTCCTCCTGTCTCAGCCTCCCAAGTACTGGGATTACAGGCATGCGCCACCATGCCTGGCCAATTTCTTCATTCATTCATTCATTCTGCTGCTGAGGCAGCTTCTGGATATCTCTTTGTACTGATACCAGAACCATGTTTTCTCATAACAAAGATCCAGTTTTTCTACTAAAGCAAAGAATGAAGTGGATATATTATCCTGGAGGGTTTAATGTCGAATCCAAGCTGTGTGAGCACTTGGGACTGGCCTTGGGACTGTGAGCTGATTCTTGTAAACTTAATAGGGAATTGGAAGACTGCTGATTGGTGCTGCTATAACCCCCTGGCAGGCAGAGACTTGATCCTGGGCTTCTCTTCTGCCAGCACGTGTGTCTAGCTGCCTGGGGGAGGGACTATTAAGGGGATAAATCTAGGTCCTTATCCAGCCCCCCTGTCTATCATGAGGGGGCTTCTAAAGTAGGAGGGCCACAGGAAATCTATACTCTTATCTTCTCTAGAAACAAAATTTGGTGGAAATCTAATCAGCTCTTTACTGAAGAACTTCAGAGCTTTACTCAGAGGTCAGGAGGATGCAAGGAGAAAAGAAATACTGGGTTCTTCGACCTAATTACTCTCCTTCCTTGTACTGTGCAAAGGCTGAGCCCTTGGTGCCAACTGTCCTTCCTTAATTGGGCTCTCAAACTTGGCTGCACAGTAGTGTCACCTAGAGAGCTTAAAACAGCAACAGTGACAATAACAACGGCAAACACCTGATGGGTCCTGACTTGGTGCAGCCAAGGCTGAGAGTAGCAGGCTGAGACCTTTCGATGTGTGTCTACGGTAGGCCAAGGGTGCAGATGGTCTCTTAAAATGCTCCATCTCTAGCCTAATTCCTTTCTTCCTCATTTCCCACTGTGTTTTCTTTAACCCTTTAGCATTCTGTCTCTGGTTTATATCCCCCTATCCTACATAAAAAGTCAAAATCCAATTTCCTGTTTTGACATCTGTTTTCATTTTTAGCAAATTCAGCTGCCTCAAGCATCGCTTGAATATTAAATCTTTCAACTCATTATTAGTCTGGGCAACATTTTCTCCTCAGCCACTAAATATTTGTTATAAACATGATTGTAATGTCTGAACCATATGTTATAATGTGTATGTGTGATGATTTACTAAAACAGTTCCCTACAGTTGTACATTTTGGTTATTTCACATTTTGTGAAACCGTTCCATAGTAAATTAAACCACTGCATTTAAATGTTAATATTTGCTCATGTCTCTATTTCCTTAGGGAAGCTTCTTAGCACTGAAAATTACTGGTGCCGAGATAAACATTTTCAGGCCTTTGGTATAAATGACCAAACCACTTCTCAAAGCATGTATACTGATCTACAAAACTAGCAAGTATGATATTCTATGAGTAAGTATCTTTTAGTTGCTGAGATGAGTATATTTTAATTGGCTGGCATAATTTATTTTTTTTATTTATATCCATTTACTGGTGCATTGTAATTATACATTTGATAGGTGTCAGGTTAGAAGAATCATACATGCACACATTGCCCATTTAGCCCTCCCTCAAATCCCACCCCATTCCCTCCCTTTAGTGCTTTGCACAGTGATTTGAGTTTTATAAGTTTGGATATATACCTCATGCGCTTTAGTGTGTTTCCCTCCACCCCCCTCCCAACTCCCTCA